>CM055960.1:6598694-6803694 GCA_029490685.1 Schizonepeta tenuifolia
TTTTGTTTTTTTAATGAATTGTGCACGCATGGTGTTCGATAAAATGCCATAAGCATAGGTGTTTTTATGCATACATGTTGTTCGATGAAATGCATTTATATTATATGCGAAATACAGAACATTACATTAAGCAATTGCATAAAAATCAGAAATTTGAAGTCACACCCACCGCACAATATGAGTGCGGAGATGCAGATTACATGTCTTAAATATCCTTGTCATTAATCAGTCCAAGTAATTCATACCCTCATCATCGGTTGTTGGGCACTCTGAAGCAAGTGCTCTCATCTTCGAAATCTGAATCCGGCGACGGTGTTGGGCTTGGAGGTTTCACTCGATGAAGATGCGGCTCAAGTAGATCCAATTCGCCTCTCCTTCTTGACGGTAACACATTAATTCTGGGTTTTCCTACACCGGTATTTAAACAAAAAATTAATTTGACAACATATAGCACCCTTTAATATAAACGGTATAGTATTTTACCCTTTCGATTTTTTTCCATACAGCTTTTGAGGCTTCGACTTTCTAGACCAATCCATATTGAACATGGGTGACATCCTCCCTTTTCCAAAGATTGTTGAAATTATTGTAACGTTGTTCCCACTCTCCAAGCTTACGACGCCATTCTCCAATGGAGATGACTAGCCCGAGTAATCGATTGACTGTTTTGCTCCATGGAGCATCTCCTCTCCGGTATGACCTTGAATCCATTTCAAATGAAGAGCACCTAGCGCGATCTCCTCCACGCGTCGTGACCACACACCCGTGTAGAAGACTTCGTCTTGTGAGATTGGTCTTATGGGTGCCATTTTTTGTGAAGAAATGAAAAGTGGTGATAGTGGTGATACTAGGCATACATCATTTGCTATTTATATAGCTCCACATAATTAAATGATTTTTGTTTTTATTCAAAGACATTGAAAGCTGCAATTTTTTTGTTTTTATACCTTCACACTTGTTTCTCAATTATTTAACATGTATGTGGCTGTGACGAATTCACTTTACCTATCGTCAAGTGAAAGTTTTTACTATGGCCAAATGGATATTCTGCAATACTTGACACAATAAAGAAGATTTATTCATGGCCATACGAAACATGATTTGACAATGAAAAAAGTACAATAATTTTAGTCATGGCCAGAGTTAAATATTATACAATGCTGAGACAAATTTCATCCTCCATATGGTCGAAATAGCAACCTCAAATCATCGTAGAATGGCTCCGATCGATTTTTATAAACTGTCGCTACTGGCCACTCCTGAGATATATAAAAAAATAAATTATTAATTTTGAAGAATGTGTTCGATTTTATAAGAATGATGACATTTGTATAACTTACATTCAATATCTGCTGCCAACCCATTTTATTTTCGGTGTTACTTTTCCAGTGATGTCGTTGTAGTTGACGTCATTGTGAGTCATCAAATAATTAAATGTATTGTACCTTAATCTAAACTTCTTGACTTTCCGCCACAATGAAGGAATGGGGAACTCTTGTCCAGTTTCTTGAAGTATGATTTGTTGGACCAATTCCGGTGCAGTTATTGTTGCACCCTTGAATCCAGAAACCTTGAAGTCACTGCTCTTTCAGCAATTGGAGGAAATATGCCTCAACTTGCTTTGTCCATAGCCCATTGTCGTCGCCGAAAAACCTTGGATGCGACGAGTTATTTTCGTTTCTGCATTTTTTCCTTTGCTATCACAATATTTTTTTCTACAAAGCTCATGAACAATCGCGTGTTCACGCAATTTGCCCAAGAAATATCCAATGCAGCTTGTACATGTCTTCCCAACGTCATTAACCATTCACCAATGAATACATCTGAATTTGGAATAACGTATGTCACTTGATTTGTAACAACGACAGCTACTCCAGACTTGAAGGCCATTTCTCGTAGCTTAGCAGATTTTTTGAAGAATAAATGCATTCTCTCCTTCAACCTCTTTGAATTGTTATCGAATACTTCTCTAAACAACGAAGCAACAGAGTCGATTATTATAAGCCGTATATTTGAATTAGGAATGTTACCTTCAAGTCGTGGTAGTATATCTTCAAGGGTTTCGATACTTGCAAGTGATTCAATAAAAATTTGGTCGAACACCTTGTCGCTGTTATGCCCTCATTGGAACGCTAATTGGTGAAGACGCCGCAATGGGAAAGGCATCTCAGTGTGTAAATAAAGACCCGAACCTTCGAGACCGCCTTAATTCACCGGAAGTTGCACATTTAGTAACAATTGTAGGACCAATTGAGTCTTTCCCACAGCGCTTTCACCAACTATTTCAGTGATCATACCGTACGGAATGCCTCCATGAAAGCTCGCATCGAGGCACGGGCAGCCAATGCTAAGCATCGGTGAAGGCGTATAAGCAACGGGGATAATCTCACCCAAATTTTCTTCTAATTCCTTATCCATTATTCATTAACCCTATTTTGCAGCTATTTTGTCTGTGCATGCAAGATACAAACTTGTTGATTCAACAAATAAATAATTTTCATCACACACTAGGCGCCAAATTACTTGTAGGCATAGGGAACACATGCATGCTGCAAACTGCACACCTACAATGAAAATGGAGCACTCCTACTTTGTATTTTTGTGCACTATTTTCGTCTTAGCTCTCTGACCATTTTCATTTTGAAGGAATCTCCACTATTTACTTTGCATTATCTTGTTATATCATAAATAGTGGCTGCTATCAATAGTCTCTTTAATTAGTTTGTATAGACAAATTTTTACATCATCGTAGATTTGTCATAATTAATTAGTTTGTGCCATTTTTGTTCATGCACGTACAGAAAGTTGCTAAAAATTAGATCATTGCCATTAAAATTAGAAATACCCATCGACTTAGCTCTAAAGTCCGGCGAAAAAACAAGTCTCTATGTAGTTAACTACAACAATGCCGAAACGAGATGAAATGTGGAAAACACTACGAAGACACATAACCAATTATTCCAATTTCTCCTCCAAACCACGCTGATTCTTCTCAACCACCTCCACTGAAAAGAGTTGCATGGAGGCATTCATTATACACGTAGAAATATTGTACCAAAATGACCAATCTAATTAATTGGCTAGATGACAATCACCATGTCAATGGAAATTGTGGTGGCTCAATTCTTAAAGGCGTCAATGAAATTGACAAAATTGAGTGTTGGCATTAAACCATTCTTCTCACCACACTTACTATAACCTTATTTTCCTTATACTTAATTACAATGTTCATTTTTACAGTTGTTTTTTGGTAAAACAGTCGTTAAACTTTTCGCAGTCGACTAATAATGGATGTAGCAAACACTACGAATGCTAGAGAATCTATCTTATAGAAGAGACACATATATTGACTCTTACAATTGTTAAATATAATGTGGCCAATTTAGTGGACCCTATAATTAATGCTAGTCATCTAGTTGACATAAATTTTGACTGATCATTTTGGCCACAATCAATTTTAATTTAATTGACCATGACAATGTTGTTTATGATTTATATGACTATATTAATATGTTCACATAAAATTGTGGGGTATATCTCAAATTAAAAATAAATGTTTTCCTACAAAGACGAGCTTCTCCCAAAGCTGTAGTTGAATGATCAAATCATTAACTCAAACTTCAATCCAAAGTGTGAAGTTTGTACAATTGTTGGCATGTATTTCACATTTTTCTAAAAACACTTGCAATAATTAACTCTAGCTAATAATTATACTCGAAAAAATGGGATCACCATTGTGAAATGCCTAACCATTGCCACTGGCCAAGATCTTCGGTGATATTGTTATTATATGTCGTTCGTTGGCTACTGAGAAATTGGTGCAAATTAATGAGGGCAGATATCAAATGCCTAATGAATCCTTACAATAACTACAAAACAAATATAAAATTGCACTTACATCCCAATTATATACCAATTGAGGATACGTAAAAAAAAATGCCCGAGAGAATAGACAGTGACACTATTTCATAATAATACAATTAAGTCATTCACCTTGGGCCAAAATATTACAATTAATTACCATGTTTCCCTAGAAAAAGTAATTGCCATTCTCAAACTGGTATGAATTAGTAGTGGCCAATATGTCGTATTCTCTCTTGTTGATCACATAACATTGGCCTCTATACATTAGAAAGGAATTTTATGTGGCCACATCCTAGAAATAATATTTGTAGTTCTAATTACAATTTTATATTACATAATTGAACAAAATTATTGCAAAATGTACAAAAATACTTACTACCATTTTAATTTAAGAATATGTGGTAATTGCAATTCAAAAGTGAAAAAAAAGGCGGCAATGGCCAATTTTTTGCCGGCAAAGATTATTTCCACCACTTTTACTTTAAAGAACAGATTAATTCTCATTTTTGTATGCATCACTTCCACCTCAAAGTCAAATATGTCTTCTTCATCGAATGCGACGACCACTTGGCCTTCAACAGGACAACTGACGCGGTGCATCACCCACGACGCCGAGCTTAAACTCGTTCCTTCAAAAACAGTAAAAAATCCCTTCCGTCGGTACTTGGCCTGCCCGTTTTGTGGATTCAAAAAGTTTGTAGATCCGGAGATGCATCTATACCAGAGAAAATGCGTAGCTAATCTCATGGCGGAGAAGGCTCACTTGGGTCGAATGACGAAGAGATTGAAGGTCTGTGTGCGAGTTCTTTTCGTTCTTCTTGTGCTCTTGACAGTATTTCTCATCTTCTCGAGAAGAGGACAGGTTTGTCGGTTCAGTGGAATGCAAATGGGTCGATTGATGTAGGTAAACCGTCTATCTATATTGCGCAAGAACTCAATATGTTTGCAATGGAAATTCAACTTCAATTTTAAATGTAAGGAAGGTGTTTGTAAGCGACAGTTGAATGCATGCAACGTGTTTGGGAAATGTCTTGTATGACACCTCTACCATCAATGGCATCTATTAATCAGGCCAGATTTTTTTGGAGTTTTTATCACATGCAATGTGTTTGTGAAATGTCTTGTATGAAACCTCTACCGTAAATTCTATCCGTTTTTCAACAACGATTTTGGTGGGATTTTTAACGCATGCAATGTGTTTGTGAAATGTCCTAAATGAGAGTTCTACAACGAGTGGCATCTCATCTACATCATTTGTAGTGTTGTTTTAGGAAGTCTAAGCAATTTAGGTGTACAAACTAGTACTTTACACATATATTTCGAGTTTTCAACGCAACGTATGCTGAAATTGGTTCAATTAAAGGATACAAAAATTAAGCAACTTCAACACATTAGCTCGTGTTGGATATTTTTTAGCAACGAGCAAAGAAGCTGCTATTAAGCTCATAATTATTTTTGACGACTTAATTTTCTAACAGGAACAAATAAGCTGTCATTAAGCTCTTCATGTCAGCGACCAATTTCATACAAAAGATTTCTAGCGTCTTCATCAAAAGAGTGTTCATAAATAACACAACACACTAGCCAAAAAAAGCTACTAGTTAATAATGTTTACAAGTAGCAACCTACAGTATATGACGTCAAAATATACATCGTGATCTCCATTCATTTCTTGATCCTGGAGTTGAAGAACTCGAAACAGTACAAATCCCTGCACATCTTCGAATTAAATGCTTCGGACGTCAGGTACGAGAGCGGGTGCCCCGCAGCCAAACACTCGATGAATTTCATCGAATAGATTCCACAATCGTGACCGTTCGGCTGCTGTGGAGTGTTTGGGTGTTGAACGACATCCCAGACGTCCTTCTTCGGGCCTGTAAAGTGGGTCACACCAGCCGCACCACACAACCAATTCAACCTAAAAGACACGAGTACAAATTCATCCTTCACTGGCCGCCACCTCCGGTCAGTTTCGCACATGGAATCATACACAACAATCTCCTGGTCTAGGATGCGTATCTCGTAGGCAACGAAGTGATTGACAAAGACATGTCCAATACCAAAAACCCGATCTACATCTCTCCACGGTTTCCCAAGAAGATCAGGCTTCCGACCGTTGGCATATGTCATCAAATAAGTGCGATATAGTGTTACATCAATTTGCCTCATATACAGCTGCAAATACAACATTACAGTTACAAATTAATGGGGAGTATGTTACTAAATAATGAAAAAATGACAATTTGGGAGAAAAATATTACCCAAAACTAGTTTTCAACTACAGCCCATCGCTCCAGGAATAATTGCGGTTGCAGATTTGCTTTGTAAAGCAACAAGTTCAACAAGGCATCACAATTTTGCAACAATTTTAAAATGAGGACATGGAAAGTAAATTGCAACAACCTAACATTATTTTTGTGAATATATATACTTCAAAATTCAAAAAATACCGTAGTGGTCAGCCATGCGGTTTTTGATGTCATTGTCTCAAAAAACCATTGCCCAACCTTATAAGGGCAAACACTACGGAGCTTGAAAGAGATGAGACACAAATGAAGAGGCAATGAATGTGGTAGCAATTAGGTGTGAAATATTAAAATGACAAAAAATAAAACAAAATGTACCTCTTCTGCTTAGGTGGTTTAGGATACCATGTCAAAAATGGCTACACGAATGAATCGTCATATTGCTTCAGAGGATCAAACATTTCACCAGCCGGACTAAACCGGGTTGCAACCGTCTTCGACGTCCTCTGCTTTGACAATGAACCTTCACTACTCGAGGATATGGTAAGTGGGTTCGACCGAGTGTTGTATCTCTTCTTCTTCTTCTCCACAACCTTCGGCAATCCCTGCTCCTCTTCCACAAAATCTTGAACCACAGTGTTAATCTTTGAACCAACAACCTACACATCTTCAACATGCACCTGAGTCCCGACTGGTCTCTCCGTGCCTAAGATATCATAGGTCAAGTTATCGACTAAATTGGCAAGCTTCTGCTCATCCACTTCCACCTCTTGTGCTCCATTATCTTCCATCACCAACTTTTCAAAACGTGCATCCTTGCCATTATCATTAACTGCCCCGTCAGCATGTAATGCAGCGGCATCATCATTCCGTAGATCAGCATCATCCTCTACTCCATCCTCTCCATCCTCTACTCCATCCGCATGATCCTCTACAGCAGCATCATCAACCTCTACAGCATCATCATCAACCTCTACAGCATCAGTAGCATCGACATCATCATCATGGACCATTGTAATTTGTCCATTCTCATCCATACATTTATCCTCCAAATCATCCCTCGTATGCGTAACAAATGAAGCACGCAATTCATCCAAAGAAAGTGCATGCTTGGATGATATCTCATGAACATGACAGTTCATTAGTGTCTCATCCTCTACAATGCAACCATTAACATTGTCAACACCAACTTTCTATGCACATTCACCTTCTGCAAAAAACCTACCTTCTTCTTCTACACTATCCAACCCACACCGCATTTCCTTCATCCCAAAATCCCTACTGCTACCTCTGTTTTAATTCTTACAAAAACCCTCAATAAACTCCAATATAATGCCAATATTTTGATTCATTATACCCATCTTTTCATTCATATAACCCCACTTCTGATTCATCTCACTACAAGATGCTTCCAATCTATCCATCCTAACACTCATAGCATACATGAACTGCTTTTCCTGTGGATGAAAACACCAATCAAATTCAAATTCCCCACCAATCAATGTCAAAACCCAATCAAATTCAAGATACAAAAAACCAATGAAATTCAACACCAATCAAATTCAACACAAATCACATATAAATATATCATTATGACCAAATCTCACCTTTGCTTCCAGTGTTAAAACGGAGGGGAACGACTGTTCAGAACGACGATCGTCTTCTGCATTACGAGGGGCGTTTTGACCTACACCAACTGTTGCAGACCGCAAGCCGAGATGACGCTTCATAGAGCATTTTGTAGCCTCTAGAATCAGCTTTCTCTTCACTGATTTCCTCTCCGTAGGCTTGCCTTCCTCATCCACGACATGCTGTTGGATACCATTATCCATGACATGCTTCCCCTCCTCCGACTCCGACTCCTCCTCTACCTTCAACACTGCTTGCTCATCCAGATATGTCTCAATCTTGGATAACCGCACCTGCTCTTCGTTCGAGGCGACAAGAGGGTGCTGCAAAAACAACCATTACAATTCATCAAATTCAAAACAACATAAAGAAGCAAAAGAAGTTATAATCAAGGGTTAAAGAAATCTGTACCACTAACTTTGCCCCATCAAGGAGCGCCTGCACATTCTTATATGTCCGTTGACCCAAAGCCATCTTCCAGCAGAGCACTTGCGGATACAAATTCTCCCAACCGTGGAGAATAGAAGAGTAGGCAGCCCTGACTGAAGGAAAAATCTCGTAGATCCAACATTAGAACACAGATAGGAAACCAAATATCTCAAAATTGGGTTTTCCACTGCCCGGTTTCTTCACTAATCGCCTCATCCTATCGCAAGCCTTGTCAAACTCGTCCACAAAGTATTTGTAGCTAAACAAACCCCAAGGAAAATCCTTCACTGTTTGCAAGTCAACACAGACATGCAAGAAATTCATATCCAGCTTCTTTGCCTCAGCGTCGTGGGGAAACAAAACCCCGTAGATCAATAAGGCATGGGCCAGCTTCAAGCAAGTCTCCCCACCCCCAGCTCCACCTTCACTGTCTTCAACAACTTGTTTGAAAGCAGCCTTAATCAGCCTCATAGTCAATGTTTCAACCTTTTTGAAAGAAGTTTCCCATAATGTAGAAGTAGTGGGAAATTCTTCGAAAGGACCAAAGTTCAAGCCAGATATCAAGTAAAAGTCCCTAGGACCGAAAACTACCTCAGAGTTATTGAAGTTAAACACCAAAATTCCTTTCCGGTGCTTTGAACGGTTTAATAATTTCATGCAATGGTAGAATAAGTGACACTGGAAGTTTTGAGGAGAATGTTGTAAGTCGAGTAACTGCCCAAATGGCCCATCTCTAAACTTATCAAAATTTTCTTCATCTAGGCTGTCACTTATCATTTTAATGACCGCCTCAGAATGGCATCAGGCCGCCACGTTAGGACCTA
This sequence comes from Schizonepeta tenuifolia, assembly GCA_029490685.1. Classification (NCBI taxonomy): domain Eukaryota; kingdom Viridiplantae; phylum Streptophyta; class Magnoliopsida; order Lamiales; family Lamiaceae; genus Schizonepeta; species Schizonepeta tenuifolia. The sequence continues at coordinate 6,607,687 of CM055960.1, forward strand.
CACAATAATTATCTAATATCAATTCCAACATGCCTCAACTTAACGAACATTAATATTAAAAAAAATAGAAACCAATGCACTATAACACACGACATCAATATTAAAAACAAACAAACCGGCAGATCTACGACATATCATCAAATCTAAGAAGCCACAACAACCAAATAAACGCACGCTTATAATATTCCTCAACAATGCTCCAATGATTTGGAATATTCAGGTGCCACACAACAGGCTAATAAGAACTTACGAACATAACAAAATGGTCAAGATGTTCTATAAGAGAATAAAAGACAAATGGGAATATCTAAATCGATTCCAAACCGACAAACCAAATTGTACCATTGCTGCTCAAAATCTTCCACATTATGTACATAACAAAAAGGCTGAAATGCAGATTTCAGGTCGAAAAATTGAAGCATCTACATAACATAAAGTCTCAAATGCAGATTTCAAGTCAAGATGTCCAAGATGTCCAAGATGTCAATTTCATGTCATAAAATCTCAAATGCAGATTTCAAGTCCAAACATTGAAGCATCTACATAGCATCTACAAAATGGCCAAGATGTTCTATAAGAGAATAAAAGAGAAATGTCAATATCTAAACCGATTCCAAACCGAGAAACCAAGTCCAAACATTGAAGCATCTACATAGCATCTACAAAATGGCCAAGATGTTCTATAAGAGAATAAAAGAGAAATGTCAATATCTAAACCGATTCCAAACCGAGAAACCAAATTGTTCCAGTGGTGCTCAAAATCATCCACATTTTCTAGATAAGATAACGTATGAAATGCATATTTCAAGTCGAAAAATTGAATAATCTAGATAACATAACGTCTTAAACGCAGATTTGAAGTCAAAAAATTGCATCACCCTCACACATTATACGCAATACACGATGAACACAACTAGATCCAATAAACCCTAGAACACTAAAACTCAAATATATAGCACAAAAATAAGAAAAAACTCGAGAACTCACAATGTCATCTACCATTCACAAAAAAAAAATTCAAAAAGTGCGAAAATGTACCTTCCGAAGGCATGCTACCAAATTCGGCCAAGAATGACAAAAATATTTCAAATTGGATGTTTCAATAACCCACCCACGTCGTCTCTTTTCTCCTTCTCCTTCCTGTCTTCATCGAAATGGGTATATTCGTCGTCGAAAAAAGTCGGCAACTAGCCTTCTCCACCGCCGCTCACCCCCATCTCTCTCACACGCTATGTACCACAACAATGGCAAAATCTTTACTCGATAACAAGTTTTTTGTCGCAGAGACACCCCCTCTCTTATGTACTAGTCATCGTCGGCGAGGGAGATAAGGGTTCTCCTCGTGTGTATCATCGCCAGCGGGAAGACTCAAAACTCTACACCTTCTCTCTCTCTCTCGTAAACCGAATTAATTATTATAAAATGTATTGTGATAGATTTGTAGTTAATGAGTTGACCACATATATTATTACCCTATTTTTTTATTCAATTGTATTGTCTCCAAAATAAATACAAGGTCCAAAATCTGTCCTCATTTAATGCATTGTACTTTCAAAGAAAAAAATAAACTAATTACGTAAAAAAAATTAATTAATAAGATAAGAACTTAAATAAACTTAGCCTTACATGTTTTAATGTTAATTGCCATGTAATAAGTTTTATAAACTATTCGCCATGAAAAAATTACTTAATTAATTTGGTAAAATCAGAAACCAATAATGAAAGCCATGGTGACAAAACCCTAATTCGCCCCTTTTTTTAAAGTACCAAAAATACCTTTTAGTATTGTACTATACTTAAAAACTAAAATTACTAAAAATAAACAAACCATTATAATTAAGCCTTAAACATGTTTACATCAATAAATTCATTTTAAGCAAAAATAATTAAGGGCCAAACATAAAATACTTTTATTTAATAAAGACCATATTTAAAAATAATTAAGGGCCATACATAAAAAATATTATTTAATACTACACTAAACAAATTATAAAGACCTTACATTAAATAATAATATTTAATGAAATTAACAAAATTAACGAAAATACTGTCATTAATAACAAAATTAACGAATATAATATATGTATAACGAAATTAACGAATTTAACGAAAATAATAAAATATTAAATAAATCTGTGAAATTAATGAAATTAACAAAATGCATTATGCCAACGTTAATTAAATATTTACTTACAACAATAATTAAACATGCCAACTATAATAAAGAATTTAAAAATAAAGTCAAACTAATTAACAACATAAGTACGACAAAAAAAACATAAAATACAAGATTTGGAGAAGAAAAAGGACAAAAGTTTGTAGCACAAAACAAATGAATAGTGCCAAACCGTGGTTGAAAAAAGAAAATAAAATAAAATCAAAAATGGGATTTTTGGGAATTAAAATAAATCAAAAATCAAAAGAAAAAGAAAAAGAAAATAACTACTTTAAATCTCAGCCGTTGGCATGGCCTGTGGTTGATCGTTGTTATGGTGTAAACCGTTGATCTTTTCTATCACAGACTTATTCGTTTTGCTGGTAGTATACTGGTACATTTTATGCCGATACACCTATGTTGTTTGAACTGTGTTAGTAGATTAGTTGGATCTTCGATTCAAGCTTGAAGAACGACAAAAAATATATCTACTGAAAAACATGTAGCCTAGATGAAAATATAGATGAGATAAAAATAAATAAATAACAAACTAAAAAAGGAAAATGAAATATTTTTTATGCAAAGGGGCTTCTGATTTTGCTCAAGAAAATGAAATATTTTTTATGATTTGATACAATATAATCGGGATAATAATTGAACTACAATTCTGCAAGGTTATAATGGTTAATATGTTTTTATATTGAAATCTTGAAATTTAATGGTTTTGCTTCCCTGGCCGTATGAATTAATTGTGAACCTTTAGACCATAAAGTAATACGCCATCAACAATTTCTTTCGGCTTAGTTTCCATTAATGTATACTTTTGCCATGGGGGGGTTACATATACAGTTATTTTATGCTGGCCACATACAATAAAGTAATAACATTATTGTTGTAGGAACACTTAAATTTGGTCACTATATGTGATCCGCCACTGTGTGATCAAATATCATTACCTTATTGAATAAATGTATATGCAACTCATCCATGGTGAAAGTATGCAAGATCATACTCTATTAACATGGCCTTAGGTAATTGTTCACTATATTGGCCTTTTCAATTCGAAGTAATCCTTTATTCATGCCTGAGGAGACTCGTTTAATAATTGAAAATGCAGTTAATTGTTATTGAAAATCTGATTAATTATAAATTTTATGTGTGATCTATATACATTTAGCCGATCTATTATCTAATATTCATTTGGCAACGTAATAGGGCATTTCATTTACGACGACCATTATCATCTAAAGAAAATTAAAATCATTTGAGTACTAACAATATAATCAACAATAATGATTTATTATGCTTGTAGTAGCATTATTGTAATACCCCAGAAAATTTCGTACCGACTTAAAATTTTAAAGTTAATAATAAAAATGGTTTTGCACGCCTATCATAAAATTTAATTCTAAAACCAACGGTGAAATCCGTTTCCGAAAATAAATTACGGAAGTCAGTTAGATGACTACTGTATTCAGGGTTATCGTGTACGATAACTTTTTAGTTCTAGAACTCAGAACGGAAAACCGTCTGATTTTTACATTCACGAAATCGCGATACGAACTCGCCCGAGAAAGTTCGTTTTTATGATTTTCCGGACGAAACTCGGACTGTGATGTCCCGAGTTTTTGTCGTAATTAAATTTTTAAATATTATTTTCCGAATAAGTTAAATACGTTAGAATTTATGGTAGAATCGGAATTTGACGATAATGTGCCGAGATACGTTTTTCGATTATCGTTTTTCGTAACGTCGTATCGCGCCGTAAAAGCGCGTATTTTTCTCCTATTTTTCTACCCATTGCCGACCTCCCCCTCTCTCTCTAAGCTTGATATTTTCTTTTTATAATCTAAAGTAAATGACACCTAATGTTCTAATATTGTTCTAATGTTATATTATTAGCCACCTAGTGTTGCTACTAGTACATTAGTTGATTAAAACACCTCCCTCTCTCCTCTAGTCATACCGCCACCACCATCATCTCTCCCATCTCTCTCAAATTCTCTCATCACCATTGTTGAAGATCCAAGTTCAAGCAAGGTTTTCATCTTAGATCATCATCCATCCATTAATCTCACTTATTCCTTCACTAAAGTTCAAGGTAATTACCTCCTCTCTTATTCTATCCAATTAGTTTTCCTTTCTTCTAATTTTTCTTGAGGAGCGAATTATAGATGATGATGTAGTGATGTTTTGATCTTTAATTCATGACATAGAAGGTGTTAGTAAGTGATTTCTATGGGTAAAAGTTGAAGAAATTCAACAACCCTAATTGCTAAGTAGAACCGAAAATTGGGGGTTAGATGTAGGATGTTTTGATTCATAAATTGTTTGGTTAATTTGACTTAGGAGTAGTTTAATTAGTGAATTAAACAAAAAGGGAAGGAAAGCCCTATGAAAATGATGATGACCGACTTATTAGGGCTAGGGTTTGAAGACTTATTTCTTAATTAGTGAGGTAATGGTATAGTAATTGATTAATAAGTGTTGTACTAGTATAATTGTTGGATTAATGGAGTTAATTAAAGAAAAAATCCACCTCCCCTACTAATTGGTTGAAACCGAAAATGAGGAAAAATTAGGGGTTTATGTAGTTTGATCTTTAATTGATGAAATGATGATAGATTATAGATTCTAATGATAATAGTTGATAATAGAAATTAATTGGATTTATTCTAAAATTATTATAGAAATCCTAAGAGACTAAGAACTTGAATTAAGTTGATATTAGTTGATGTTATAAGGTAATGATATACGTAATATTGATCTATGTTAGATGATGATTAATGTCGTAGAAAATGAATGAATTCCGATAACTTTGGAAAATTTGTAAGAGACGAACTAGTGAACATAAGTAATAATCGAGAAGTCGAGTAAGGATTCTAACTAGATAATAATGATTATAATGGACTAAGGCACGACTTTGTAGTTGATGACATGAGCATTCGGATTGTTAAATAACGAGTTGTAGTTATAATCGAGAACTAGAATCGAGGAATGTTAACTTGTTTTGGTATAGTACTTGGTAGTTTGGAAAGCCGATGTTTAGAATGTCGTGCTTTTGGACGAACGGCGGAAAGGAGTCCTTCACGTACGGGAGTACGTGTTGACTGCCTTGAAGTGTTAAAATCATGAAAACGTAGGTTCGATAACATAGAACGAACTTAGGAAGTTATACGACAAATTCTATCGAGCAACTAGGGTTAGCCGCGGCAGTTTTGCGACCCTTCCCGGAAACTGTAATATCTTTTAGCTCGTGTATCGGATTTGAGATCCGTAAATTGGAGAGTAATTTAGACTTTCCAAGCTTTCTATCGGTACAGAACACGTTCCCTGTTTCCAATTGCTCTGTTCTGCACAGTTCCCAGAACTACTGCATTACGCAGTGAATTTTCAGAATTTGATTTCCTAAGTTGTTTTGTCCGCAACTTAGTTTCTTTCGATCTTTTAAGTCGTAACAAGTTAACGACTATCCTCTCTACTGACCTAAGAGTCGAGTATGAAACCTTTTGAGTTCTAAACGAGATTTGTTCAAGTCTCGTTCCCGTTTAATTAAAAGAAAATAGAAGCGTGCAAATGCCTAAAGAATCAAAAAGACTAAGTCTTAATCGAATTTTCGTTTTTGATTACCTTATGCGACCGGCATTAATGTATGATTATTTTACGATGAAGGGGGAAGCCAGCACTAAGGAAAGGACGGAAAAACAGAAGAACGGAAACCTGTTTAGTAGTTTTGTATCATCGAGGTGGGCTTTTATATATAAAACAAAACGAGCAATGCTCGAAAACCTTTTCCTTATCGCTTTGATAATCGTGTTTTCAAAGTGATAATTATGGCATGAACTGTTTTGTGTTTTATGTGAGTTCTCTTTTACCTTACGAGTTAATCAAAAGGGGTTAACTAACGATCGGCTTTGAGTTAGCTTTTATGCTTTCCAAAGTTTGTGCACTTTGTAACCTGTGGTGTATGTGGTATCCTGTTGAGGGGTAACCAGCCACGGTGAATGAGAATTGGTCAAGATTTGAACGTAACATCTATGAAAAGTGCTTGATCAAGCCAAATTATGAAAATGAGTCAGAAAATGTTTTAGTAGACACGGGCTATTTTTTTTAATAAAACCCCGATGTGCTACAAATTATGAAATGCCAGATTATCTATACTTATGATTATGTTTTTGGCAACATGCCCACTAAGTACTTTCGTACTTAGCCCTGCATATGTTTTCTAAATGTGCAGGTTGAAGCGACGAGAGCGGCGGTGGTTGAAGTTGAGTTGAGTTGTTAGGAAGGCTTTAGCTTATGACCTACTTTCCGCTGCAAAACTCTAAGTCTTTTGAGGATATGTACATTATTAAATCACTGTAGTTTAAGTCTGTAATGTTTAACTTAGATGCTTTCGAGTACTTTCTGTCGAGTAATCCTTCGTGATTAACTCTTCCTTTTTAATAGTAAAGTCCTGTACATTGAATGTATGATGTCTTTTATGTATGTTTAATTAGTCAGTGCCCTTCTTCCCCGTTTCTTTAATCCAATCCCAGTCGCACCCCGGCTGCTGCCGTCCCTCGGGATTTGGGGCAGTGACAGAGTGGTATCAGAGCGGTCATTTCTGCTCTGCATACAAGTCTTCCTTCGAGTAATAATATAGAGTATTCGTTCGTACTCTATATCGAGTCTTCTTTCGAGTCATAGGATAGAGTATTTGTGAGTCTTCTTTCAAGTAAAAGATAAGAGTTAGGCTATGACACTAAGATTGAGAATGTAGATGTCAACTCAACCTCCCGCTACGTCGACTCAACGAGGAAAAGGAAAGAATTTCAATAATGTGATTTCTTTTTAATAAGATATTTGAATAAGTATTCAATGAGTAAAGAATGATAATTGTGCCAAAATAAGAATTTTATGAAAGTATAATTTTTATACTTGGACTTGTTTATGTGATTATGTGATAGTACGAGTACTATCTTATGTGAAATTACTTGCGCGATAATTTCTTTTATTTCAAAAGGAAAAGTACCTTGCCACGAGAACCTAGAAGGAATTTAGGGATTTTTCCGGTTCAATGAGAACGTAGACTTGAAACCTAAGATCTTTCCGGGTCTTCGAGAACTTAGACGTTTTAAGAATGTTAGATCAAATGATTTCGAAAGGAGATCGTGAAACGGGAAGAACTTCTGTAGACGAATGTCACGTGCATATAGTGACATGAATAAAGATTCGGCAAAGTCGATCTTTGTTTTTACAAAAGCCGATAAGAACTTTCTCAAAAAAAAATGAAATTAATATTGATACGGTAAATCGTATAGTAAACGAAGGGAACGATTAGACGCTTGAGAAGCATCAGCTTCGAATTAAGAAAGATATGAACGAGACGACGAAGATAGAATAAAGGGAATCAAAGCCAAATGAAATAAGTGAACGTTACTTACGTGTAAGTAACGTAAATGACGCCATTCCGTTTTCTTTTCGTTTCATGTTTCAGTAGGGTTCGCCTTGATCAAACTCTACGAAGAAAATCGTATAGATTATTAGGAGTCAAGCACGAAGCCTGATTAAATTTTCCATCGATCGCCCGATTCTAGCGACGACAACTGGAACTTAGTTTCCAAAAAGTTATTCTTTAAGTTATATTCCATTTCTTTTGGAATTTATTACATATTTCGTCTTTGAACGAAGACTACGACTAGTACGAGTATCAAGAGTCGTAAACGACAATTTTTTTTTTGTAAATGGATGTTAGTTTTGAATAAGTAACATGAACAAAGTAGACGTACTTTATTTTAACAAGTAAGAATCGTTAAGAAATGTTGTTGAGAAAATAATAAAGAATTAAGGTAAGGAAGTAAGAACATAGTAAGATGAGGAATGGAAATAAAATCTTGAAATTTTAAATAATATATATATATATATATATTGTTTGAGTGCAATTTCTTGAATCGCTAGAAGTCATGATAAGTAGTTGTTTTAAGTGGTGATATTACAATTAAATAAGGAATGTTCATTTTGTAAATTAAGTATTTTCGTTGAGATAAGTTATTTCCCTACCTGTTACTGATCCGTGTTTCCTTAAAACTTTTGTAGGATGGCTAGGACTCGCATTACTGCTCGGAAGAGCCAGCCCTTGGCCGCGTGCGAGCGTACAATAATAGATATGATACATGATGAGTATTATGATTTCGAGGCAGACCCTGATGAGGTAGCCATAGGGCAGATAGTGAGCAACTTCTCGTCGGTTTATTATGCAGTACGACACTTGATTCCGGAGAGTCAGGCGATATCCGACCTGATTATGCATCTACCGGACGAGTGGCGCGGTTGGGCGCACCGCGTGGCGTGGTATTTTCTTGGCAACTACACGGGATTCGCCCTATATATACACGGGCGATTCTTTGACAACAAATTCATGATTCCAGTTCCTTTTGAGTCGCATATCCCTTACAGTCACTTCCCAGCAGATACCGAGCAAGAGCACCTAGACTTGGACCCAGAGTTTTCCGCTTTGTTGGAGATACCACCAGACTTTGTACCAAGTGAGGAGTCTGACGCGGAGTTAGAGCAGTTAGAGGTAGACAAGGAGCCTGTAGTTACACCAGAGTTGCCGCCAGTTCGTACACAGATCGAGGAGTTGATCCCAGGACCAGGATTCGTAGAGATCGACGCCGAGACAGCCGCGTTGTTAGGATTATCTTCACCGTTTGTACCTGACGTTTGTGTTAGAGTCAGAGGACCTTTAGAGACAGGACTGTTTCGGGCAGAGTCAGAGTACCGAGGGATTGACGCGGAGCTTTCCGCCATGTTAGAGCTACCATCTCCACTGACACCTCAGATGTACTGATGAGGAGAGAATGCTATGTGTCGCGTTCCAACTAACTGGATCGACAGATTATTGGTGGGAAGCAAGGCAGAAGGTGATACCCGCAGAGCAGCTGGCTCGTTTCACGTGGGAAGAATTCAAAGAAATACTATTTGATAAGTACGTACCCAAGACGTATAGAGCTCAGAAGGAAGTCGAGTTCTATAGCTTGAAGCAAGGGAAATTGACTGTAATAGAGTATGACGCCAAGTTTTGCGAGCTGTCTAGGTATGCGCTGACTCAGGTTGATACCGAGGAGAAATTATCGAAGAAATTCCAAGGGGGACTACGACATGAATTGGGGATTGCATTAGCTAGTCGTGGGGGACTAAGCTACATTGACATTTTGGGAAGAGCGTTGGAAATGGAGGCCGTAGTGCCTGACGAGAAGAAAGTTGTACAAACTGCACTAGCCCCAGCACAGAACCAGAACAGAGGCTATTATAACAACAATAATAGCAACTATCAGGGAAAGAGAAAGTGGAATGGAAGAGGTAGCGGAGGCTACAATCAGAGTTATAACAACCAGAGTAATCAGAAAAGGGGTATTCAGCAGGGCTATCAGCAGCCTAGTCAGAACAATAACCACAACAACAACAACAACAAAAGACTGTGGCAGGGAAACAACCAGTCGGGGTTGTTTATTCAGGGAAATAAACAGAATGCACCATGGAAGGGCAATGGTCAACAGAACCACCCGCAAGGGCAGCAACGAAACTTCAACCAGGGAGGAACTAACCCAGGGAGGGTTACCATTCCTGTCTACCCTAAGTGCAACAGAGACCATCCCGAAGTTTGTCAGATAGGCACCCCCAACTGTTTCAATTGTGGACAGAAGGGGCATATGAAGAAAGATTGCCAGAAACCGCTGCAAGCCATACCTCTCAGGGCCATACAAGCACAGCCGCAACAGCAAATGAACCAACAGCAGTTCCAGCAACATGCACAGCAGCAACAGAATGCGAGGGCATGCGCTATCAAACAGGGTGGCCAGCACAAGGGAAAAGGCAACCTAGCAGGTATGGGAAAACTTCACAACATCCCTATTAAGATATTGTTTGATACTGGCGCATCGCATTCTTTCATTGTTGGCTCGTGTGCCGATAACTTAGACATCAGACCTGTAAGAGCTGCACATTCTATGAGAGTAGCTACACCTTCAGGAGAGATCACTAGTTCCACGCATGTTTGCTCTAACCTAGATTTAGAAATCGGAACTCTTAAGGTTAAGACGAACAACTTAAACGTTATGATAATGTGGGACGTAGATATAATCCTAGGAATGGATTGGTTGTCAGAGAATTATGCCACAATTCTCTGCAACGAGAGAAAAATCTCTTTTCAACCTCCGGGTAAAGAACCAACCGAATTCCACGGAATCTCAATGGGTAGAGGCGTACCAATTATATCAGCCCTTCAAGCCACAAAACTCATGAAGAAGAAAGGTACCACAGCTTATCTCGTGTACCTAGTCGGGGAGCCAGGAGCCAAGAAGACCATCCAAGACGTAAAAGTTGTGAATGAATACGAAGACGTCTTTCCAGAAGTGTTACCAGGATTGCCACCAGATCGTCATGTGGACTTCACGATCGACTTAGAACCAGGAGCAGCTCCTAAGTCTAAAGCCCCATATAGGATGGCACCGAAAGAACTAGAAGAGCTCAAAATTCAGTTACAAGAATTGCTAGACCTTGGTTTCATCAGGCCAAGCATCTCACCTTGGGGAGCACCCGTGTTGTTTGTTAGGAAAAAGGACGGATCGATGAGAATGTGTATAGATTATGAGAGCTGAACAAGATCACACTCAAGAACAAATATCCTTTGCCAAGGATCGAGGATCTGTTTGATCAGCTTAAAGGTGCAGGAGTCTTCTCCAAGATAGATTTAAGGTCAGGGTACCATCAGTTGAAGATCAAACCTGAAGACGTACCAAAGACCGCCTTTAGAACCCGATATGGCCATTACGAATTTCTAGTAATGCCATTTGGTTTGACCAACACTCCAGCTGTATTCATGGACCTTATGAATAGAGTTTTCCACCCTTACTTGGACAAATTCATTTTAGTGTTCATCGGCAATATCCTCGTTTACTCTAAGAATAAAAAGGATTACGAAGAACATCTACGGATAGTGTTGGAAACACTAAGAGTCGAGAAACTATATGCCAAATTCAGTAAATGTGAATTTTGGCTAAAGGAAATAATGTACCTTGGACATATAGTTTCGGCAGAAGGAATCAAGGTAGATCCCACCAAGGTAGAGGCAGTGCACAACTGGAAGTCACCAACGAGTCCGAACGAGATCAGAACTTTCTTAGGTTTGGCAAGCTACTACAGAAGGTTTATTGAGGGATTTTCTACGATCGCTCGCCCGATGATGCAGTTACTTCGGAAGGATACCAAATTTAAATAGACGGACGAGTGTGAAAAGAGTTTCCAAACGCTTAAGGAAAAGCTAATTACGACGCCAATATTAGCTCTTCCAGACGCAAACAAGGAGTATGTGGTTTACACCGATGCCTCGAAAAATGGATTAGGTTGTGTCTTAATGCAGGATGGACGAGTGATAGCTTATGCTTCACGACAACTTCGACCTCACGAAGTTGAGTACCCAACCCATGACTTAGAACTCGCAGCCGTAGTGCATGCGTTAAAGATTTGGAGACACCATCTCTATGGTGTAAGGGTTGAGATATTCACTGATCACAAGAGTCTAAAGTACTTTTTCGAGCAGAAAGAACTGAATATGAGACAAAGGAGATGGCTCGAACTAGTTAAGGATTACGACTGCGGAATCAACTACCATTCCGGAAAGGCTAATGTGGTAGCAGACGCATTGAGTCACAAGGCTCCAACAAAGTTAGGATGCCTCTTTGTAGAGGAAGAAACTTTAGTGCGAGAATTCGAGAAGATGGATATCAAAGTGCTCGACACGCCAGCTACGATAACAAGTCAGATAGCAGCATTAGAAGCTACACCAGATTTGAGAGAAAGAATCATCAATGCTCAGAGGAAGGATGAATCAATGGAAAAGTTTCGATTAAGGATAAGAACAGATAAACCAGATGGATATTCCGAAGCACCAGACAATGCGATCCTTTATGAAGGTAGAATTTGTATCCCTGATGGCGACAGCGAACTGAAGAACGAAATCTTGAGTGAGGCTCACGATACGCCTTATATAGCACACCCAGGAAGTACGAAAATGTATCAAGATTTGAGAAGGAACTTCTGGTGGAATGGAATGAAACGAGACGTTGCCTCGTTTGTAGAAAGATGTTTGGCATGTCAGCAAGTTAAGGCTTTACACAGGCGACCGTATGGATTGCTACAACCATTGGATGTCCCAGAATGGAAATGGGAAGGCATAGCTATGGACTTTGTCACAAGCTTGCCTAAGTCAAGAAGAGGAAACACAGCTATTTGGGTGATTATCGATAGACTTATGAAGTCAGTACACTTCTTGCCGATTAAGACTACCTACGGATCAGAGAAACTAGCTCAGTTGTACATCAGAGAGATTGTACGTCTGCATGGAGTACCGAAGGTCATAATATCAGATAGAGACGCCAAATTTACCTCGAGATTTTGGATTACGATGCAGAAAGAATTGGGAACAGAGCTTAATTTCAGTACAGCGTTTCACCCACAGACAGATGGACAGTCAGAGAGGACGATTCAGATTTTAGTTGATATGTTAAGGACAGTGGTTTTGGACCGAGGCGCGAATTGGGAAGACATTCTACATTTGGTCGAATTCGCGTACAACAACAACTATCAGGCCACGATAGGAATGGCGCCGTATGAGGCTTTGTATGGAAGAAAATGTAGATCACCACTTTATTGGGACGAAGTAGGCGAGAGAAAGAACCTAGGCCCAGATGCAGTAAATGAGATGATTGAGATAGTTCGGTAGATACGTGATAGAATGAAAGAAGCTCAGAGCCGACAGAAGTCTTATGTCGATGATCGTCGAACCAATCTTGAGTTTGAAATAGGAGATAAAGTTTTCCTTAAGATATCACCGACCAGAGGAATCCTTAGATTCGGAGTTAAGGGTAAACTAAGACCCAGGTTCATAGGACCTTATGAAATCCTCGAGAAAATAGGACCCGTTGCTTATAGATTGGCCTTACCGCCAAGTCTAGGAAGTGTCCACAACGTATTTCACGTTTCTCAATTGAAAAAATACGTCTATGACCATAAGCACGTCATTAGTCAGCAAGACGTAGTTCTTGAATCTGACCTAAGCTACGAAGATAAGCCGATATCGATTTGGATAGGAAAGTCCAAGAATTAAGAACCAAATCGATACCAATCGTTAAAGTGCTATAGAACCACCACGAGCAAGAAGAAGCCACGTGGGAGCTCAAGGAGAAGATGAAGGAGAGATATCCTCATCTTTTTGCAGAAGGTATGGAAATTTCGGGACGAAATTTTTTCGCAAGGGGGGTAGGATGTTATACCCCAGAAAATTTCGTACTAACTTAAAATATTAAAGTTAATAATAAAAATAGCTTTGCACGCCTAAGTTCATAAAATTTAATTCTAAAACCAACGGTGAAATTCTTTTCCGAAAATAAATTACGGAAGTCAATTAGATGACTACTATATTTAGGGTTATCGCGTATGATAACTTTTTAGTTCTAGAACTCAGAACGGAAAACCGTCTGATTTTTACATTCACGAAATCGCGATACGAACTAGCCGAGAAAGTTCGTTTTTATGATTTTCCGGGACGGAACTCGGACTGTGATGTCCCGAGTTTTTGTCGGAATTAAGTTTTTAAATATTATTTTCCGAATAAGTTAAATACGTTAGAATTTATGGTAGAATCGGAATTCGACGATAATGTGCCGAGATACATTTTTCGATTATCGTTTTTCGTAACGTCGTATCGTGCCGTAAAAATGCGTATTTTTCTCCTATTTTTCTACCCATTGCCGACCTTCCCCCTCTCTCTCTAAGCTTGATATTTTCTTTTTATAATCTAAAGTAAATGACACCTAATGTTCTAATATTGTTCTAATGTTATTTTATTAGCCACCTAGTGTTGCTACTAGTACATTAGTTGATTAAAACACCTCCCTCTCTCCTCTAGTCATACCGCCACCCACCATCATCTCTCCCATCTCTCTCAAATTCTCTCATCACCATTATTGAAGCTCCAAGTTCAAGCAAGGTTTTTCATCTTAGATCATCATCCATCCATTAATCTCACTTATTCCTTCACTAAAGTTCAAGGTAATTACCTCCTCTCTTATTCTATCCAATTAGTTTTCCTTTCTTCTAATTTTTCTTGAGAAGCGAATTATAGATGATGATGTAGTGATGTTTTGATCTTTAATTCATGACATAGAAGGTGTTAATAAGTGATTTCTATGGGTAAAAGTTGAAGAAATTCAACAACCCTAATTGCTAAGTAGAACCGAAAATTGGGGGTTAGATGTAGGATGTTTTGATTCATAAATTGTTTGGTTAATTTGACTTAGGAGTAGTTTAATTAGTGAATTAAACAAAAAGGGATGGAAAGCCCTATGAAAATGATGATGACCGACTTATTAGGGCTAGGGTTTGAAGACTTATTTCTTAATTACTGAGGTAATGGTATAGTAATGATTAATAACTGTTGTACTAGTATAATTGTTGGATTAATGGAGTTAATTAAAGAAGAAATCCACCCCCCCTACTAATTGGTTGAAACCGAAAATGAGGAAAAATTAGCGGTTTATGTAGTTTGATCTTTAATTGATGAAATGATGATAGATTATAGATTCTAATGATAATAGTTGATGATAGAAATTAATTGGATTTATTCTAAAATTATTATAGAAATCCTAAGAGACTAAAAACTCGAATTAAGTTGATATTAGTTGATGTTATAAGGTAATGATATACCTAATAATGATCTACGTAGATGATGATTAATGTCGTAGAAAATGAATGAATTCTGATAACTTTGGAAAATTTGTAAGAGACGAACTAGTGAACATAAGTAATAATCGAGAAGTCGAGTAAGGATTCTAACTAGATAATAATGATTATAATGGACTAAGGCACGACTTTGTAGTTGATGACATGAGCATTCGGATTGTTAAATAACGAGTTGTAGTTATAATCGAGAACTAGAATCGAGGAATGTTAACTTGTTTTGGTATAGTACTTGCTAGTTTGGAAGCCGATGTTTAGAACGTCGTGCTTTTGGACGAACGGCGGAAAGGAGTCCTTCACGTATGGGAGTACGTGTTGACTACCTTGAAGTGTTAAAATCGTGAAAACATAGGTTCGATAACATAGAACGAACTTAGGAAGTTATACGACAAATTCTAGGGTTAGCCGCCGGCAGTTTTGCGACCCTTCCCGGAAACTGTAATATCTTTTAGCTCGTGTATCGGATTTTGAGATCCGTAAATTGGAGAGTAATCTAGACTTTCTAAGCTTTCTAACGGTACAGGGCACGTCCCCTGTTTCTAATTGCTCTGTTCTGGGCAGTCCCCAGAACTACTACATTGTGCAGTGAATTTTCAGAATTTGATTTCCTAAGTTGTTTTCTTCGCAACTTAGTTTCTTTCGATCTTTTAAGTCGTAACAAGTTAACGACTATCCTCTCTACTGACCTAAGAGTCGAGTATGAAACCTTTCGAGTTCTAAACGAGATTTATTCAAGTCTCATTCCCGTTTAATTAAAAGGAACTAGAAGCGGGCAAATGCCTAAAGAATCAAAAAGACTAAGTCTTAATCGAATTTTCGTTTTTGATTACCTTATGCGACCGGCATTAAAGTATGATTATTTTACGATGAAGGGGGAAGCCAGCACTAAGGAAAGGACAGAAGAACAGAAGAACGGAAACCTGTTTAGTAGTTCTGTATCATCGAGGTGGGCTTTATATATGAAACAAAACGAGCAATGCTCGAAAACCTTTTCCTTATCACTTTGATAATCGTGTTTTCAAAGTGATAATTATGGCATGAACTGTTTTGTGTTTTATGTGAGTTCTCTTGTACCTTACGAGTTAATCAAAAGGGGTTAACTAACGATCGGCTTTGAGTTAGCTTTTATGCTTTCCAAAGTTTGTGCACTTTATAACCTGTGGTGTATGTGGTATCCTATTGAGGGGTAACCAGCCACGGTGAATGAGAATTGGTCAAGATTTGAACGTAACATCTATGAAAAGTGCTTGATCAAGCCAAATTATGAAAATGAGTCAGAAAATGTTTTAGTAGACACGGGCTATTTTTTTTAATAAAACCCCGATGTGCTACAAATTATGAAATGCCAGATTATCTATACTTATGATTATGTTTTTGGCAACGTGCCCACTAAGTACTTTCGTACTTAGCCCTGCATATGTTTTCTAAATGTGCAGGTTGAAGCGACGAGAGCGGCAGTGGTTGAAGTTGAGTTGAGTTGTTAGGAAGGCTTTAGCTTATGACCTACTTTCCGCTGCAAAACTCTAAGTCTTTTGAGGATATGTACATTATTAAATCATTGTAGTTTAAGTCTGTAATCTCTAACTTAGATGCTTTCGAGTACTTTCTGTCGAGTAATCCTTCGTGATTAACTCTTCCTTTTTAATAGTAAAGTCCTGTACATTGAATGTATGATGTCTTTTATGTATGTTTAATTAGTCAGTGCCCTTCTTCCCCACTTCTTTAATCCAATCCTAGTCGCACCCCGGGTGCTGCCGTCCCTCAGGATTTGGGGCTGTGACAAGATTATATTAGACAATATCATCATGGCGTTCTGCAAACTTTTGATCTCTATGTTTGGGGATTGTTGGCTATATTCACTTTTTTCAATTTGCAGTAATCCATTATTCACTTGGCATGGGACTTGTTTAAGTATTGAAAATTTAATTTTTGTTTTATTTAAAATATGAAAAAATAGAAATTTTACGTTAGATCCAGATACATTTTGTAGACCTATTACCTTATATTCACTTGCCAACGTAATAAGGCCTTTGATTTACGATGGCCATTAACTTTTAAAGAAAATTATAATAAAAGAAATTGGCCACTATCATTTGCAATTCCGTTCGCAATGGAAAATAATTTCTTAGATCCTTAGAGTATAATATGTTGAATTATTAGATTTTAGGAGATACATGCATATCAAGATTGGACTATCACATTTTTCAGTAAAGCAAGACTTCAATGTTTGAATATTGTACTTGAACATTTTGAGAATCTTCTACGGTTGTCCAAATTGTTACATTTTTTTAGAAAAGAAAGATAATTAATTATGATGCTTGTAAGTTGAATAATCATTAGTGACCATTGTAATCTTGTCTTTTTTGGATACCGCCATCGTAGACCAAGTTGTTAACGCTCTATTAACATGGCTGCTATTAATTATGCTCAATATCATCATGGCGTTTTTCGAACTTTTGGTGTCATAGATTGAGGGCTTGTTTACTATATTGTACATTTTCAAGTGTCAGTGATCCATTATTCATGCATGCAGAGACTCGTTTAACTATTGAAAATACAACCACTATTATCTAAAATCTGATAAATTATCAAATTTAGGTGTGATTCAGATACATTTAGGCGACATATTATCTAATCTTAAATTGCCAATGTAATATGGTTATCCATTTCACCGGCTAATGTGATCTAAAGAAAATTAGGACAAAATATATTGGCCACTACCAATTGCAATTTCATTTACCATGGCAACTCATTTCTTATATCTCTAAGCTATAACTAAAGGTAATAATAAGTTTGCATATTATAGTTTAGGCGATATACATGCGTATCATGATTGGACTAGCACATTTTACAATGAAGCGAGACTTCTATATTTGAATATTGTACTTGAACATTTGGAGAATCTCCAAAAGTTGCCCAAATTGTTACATTTTATTAGAAAAGAAAAGATAATCAATTATAATCCATTATGATGTTTGTAAGTTGAATAAATATTAGTGGCCATTCTAATCTTATCTTTTTATGGATACCGCCATCGTAGACCAAGTTGTTAACGCTCTATTGACATGGTCATTGTTAAACATACCCAATATCATCATGGCGTATTGCAAATTTTGGTCTCATAGGTTAAGGGCTTGTTTACTATATTAACATTTTCAATTGTCAGTGATCCATTATTCATGCATGCAAAGACCTGTTTAACTATTGAAAACGAAGTCAGTTTTTATCTAAAATCTGATAAATTTGACGGAGCGCTGTCGTCACACACTTCGTACAAATAATATTTATAAAACACCTCTTTTCCAACAAGGTAGTAGTCAGCGGCAAGCGAGATCGTACCCAAGGGACCTGGTGTAATCTGTTCTTCAGATGTTGCTCAACAAAAGGGTTTTGGTCACGAAGTATCTAAATAACGTGTACTCAACAAGTAACAATATCAAATAACAAAAGAGTTTGGATTGGGTTTCGAATCCATGATCCTAATTACTCTTTACTTGTTCATTGGTGCAAAGATATTCAATTAACTGATTTTATCACTTGGTTTAAGGCAAAGATTAGTTAACACCCTAAGGTCACGAAGTCACGATGTAAACACACTTAACCTATGTCTAATCAATTTTACAGATCTTGATCAGAAGGCAAGATCTCCTCTCTTGACCAGCAAAGTCACGAAGACACTTCAGTAACGATGCTACCCAAAAGGCATTAAGAATAAACAGACCCAAGACAGCCAAGAGGTAGGTCAATACCGACTGCTCTCCAACACCCTTTACCTTCTTGGGCACGAAAGACACTCTTGTGTTAATCCCAATTTCTGTTAATGACTTAATCTCAATATCTAGATGGTGATCAATCAACTTCAATATCAATTAAGTCTAGAATTAGTCCTAAGTGTTTCGGGAACAAAATTAATTAACGAACTAACACAATTAGACCTCACAAGTTTGAACGAGTAATTTAGAATCATTTCATCTACATCCAACCCAAACAATAAACTTAGCTAGACATAATAGTAAATAAGAACACAAAGCAAATAAAGAAAAACATACTTAGCATAAATCTGGAAAAGGATTGCTGCCCAAAAGCGTAGTCAACAACCAGGGTCTTGGCTTCACGCCAACAACTAAACTTAAAGCAGTAAAATACGAAATAAAAGTAATTTGCCCGTATGACTTGTTTCTTCCTCCCTTTCTCTCACCCTAGAATGCAGAACTAATAATAATAACAGCGTCGTAAACACAATGGAGCCAGCCATATATATAGGCGATGGAAAATTAAGGTTTAGGGAAGTTTCCTTGTTGATAAAGGTCTCTTCCATGTATATCTCATCCGCCCTCTCTCTTCATACATGCACGATACTTCTTTCCTTGCGTGGTGGATATATCCCTTGATTAGGCTCAACTAGGATAAGGAAAGAAAGATCCAATCCTTATCCTCTTCCTTGAAGGAAAAGAATTCTGCTGCTACTGCTGGTCCGACTCGCATCCTGCTCTTTATCGTCTGCATCCTGAATTGCCTCCGGTCTTGACCAAGATCCTGGCTCCTCCGAGTACTCTATCTGTTGGCTTAAGGATATGAGGAGGTGCTTCCTGACTTGTAGATTGGATATTCTGATGTTGCCCAGCTACAAGCTTCCAGCCCTATGCCCATTCGCATCGCATCACCATCTCAACAACAGATTTTCCATCGGATTTGCCCAGCATCCACCTGTTCTTCTCTGCACATTATCTCTCAACTTGCGTGTCCTCCTAGACACATATTGACTCGATAAAGACTAAAAACACAAGAAAAATACAAGAAAAGATGGACACAAATATGGGTTTATCACACCCACACACTTGAATTACACTTGCCCTCAAGTGTATGGTTGCAACTTGCCCAAGACTCAAACACAGAAAAGACAAAACAGAAAACACAGACTTAAAAGATCAGCTCATCAACATGTCAGTCAAAACAGGTTATGTACACAGATATTGCCATCAAACAGGTCAAGATAGAGTTATTGGGGAACATGGATATCCTTACCAGCACTCATCTCTCAAGTGTATAGGTTTAAGTGTATACGCTCTTGACCAACATCAACAAGGTTTTTCCATAGGCTTGCCTGCCCTCTACATCTCTACTTCTTTCAACAGAATCAAACTACTTATCCTTAGGTCTTTAACGGGTTATAATGTGGCTTAAGGCAAAAAGGTATGGAGATTTAGGAACTTGCTAAGTCAAGAACTAGGTTCTAGAGCAACAGACTGCCCTTGATTCCTTCTCATTTAGCACACTTATTCTTTTCTAGACTTACTTTTTTTCTTATTTATTATATTTTTCTTTTTTTTCTTTTTTTTTTTAAATGAACCCAACACCTCCAACATAGGTGATATTGCCCAGTATGTGCTACCCAACAATTCCTTTCATCCCTCGTTCTTCTAGACCTGAGTTCTTGACCGGGACGGCTTAAAATTCAAGCTTCTAAAAGTGATTAGAAAAAAAATTAACATCAAGATCAAGGGGGCTAGTCAAAGGATAAATGTCAAGGTAGGGAATTTTTAGGCTATGGGCTTCTTTGAACAAAAATTGCCTAATTCATCTAAGTAATCCAACTAAGTTACATGAAGCTTTAATTAAGAGATGCAGGCAAGTTCTAGATCAACACATGTTAACTGATTATTATCACACAAGAAAGAATAATGCTGCATATGTATATAGCATTTTAAAAGCTCCAATCCTCACAGTTAATGCCCAATATCTCATTCTGTCCTACCTATTTTCATACGGCATAATCCATAAACCTATTCTAACTTTCATGCTAACATGCTGATCAATAACACAAACATACTTTAAAAACACAAACTGACACCCCAACACCCACACACTTTGCCTTAGGCAAAGTGGGTAAAATATTGGGCAACAAACAAACAAAAACAAACTGACTTAACAAATACAACCGAGAAGGCAATAAGGTCTTCACCACACAATTTGCTGGGCAAATTGTGGGTGAAGACAGTAAAATCGCCCTCTCGAACAACAAGACACTAAATAACACAAAACAGGACTCAACAATTTAAACACAAAAACGAAAAATAAAAACCTAAACTAACATAAAAGGGAGGAACACAAATCAAAGAGAAGATTCAGGTGGATACCTGAATCCTTGGTGTGCAAAGAATGCCAGCTGGGCATCCCTGATCTCGGTCAACAACCTCTCCACATTGGCCAGTCTGGTCTCAATCCCGATGTTGGGAAGCATCGCTGCGCTGGTGCTTGCCTCCTCCTTCTTGCCCAAGGGTGGTAGCCTGGTGGATTTTGGTTTATCGTGCTCAACAAACACGTATCTGCCATTCCTTATCTCAATGCCGTTCATCTTCTTCAAGGCAGCTTCTCCCAACTTGCTGACCAACATCACCGGCTTCCCTTTCAGCTCACCGTAGACCCCGACTCCATGCGCAAAGGCTATCACAACATGGCCACAAGTGCATCCCAGAGATTGCTTCGCTAGAACCGTCTTGAGCTGCTCACCAAGGAACGCCGCAAAGTTGATCCTGGTCTTGGTGTGCTTACACCACAGTAAATACCGCTCCTTGTTGCTCAAGCTATTGCCACTATCACTCTTGCCATACAAGTTGTAGGCAAGGATGCGATGGCAAAGCCTGAGGGCGTGAGTCTTCATCTCGGTTCCCTTGTTGTTGGCCCCATAGTATGGCGTTCCATTCCCGATCTCCTTCCACTGCTTTCGTAAGCCACATCTCCTGGGGGTGGCACCTTAGTCTTGGCCTCCATGAACTCCTTCTTGGCCAAGTCTCTCAAACTCACCATTACCATAATCTGATTAAGGGCACTAACTAGAAAATCATACTTCTCGCCCAACAGCAAGAAAGAGATCATGCTCACCCTATTCTCTGGATCACTCGTTATTGCCGCCGTGCTGTACACCTCCTTAACCTGCTCCTCATAGACCTCCACAGGCCACTCCAAAAACTTGCTCCAGCCTATTCCTTCAAATAGCTTCCTAACTTCCTGGGCAATACCCAAGTTCTCGTAGAGTTTGAAGTCGAGAACCCTGGGGCAGTCACCTTCCACTCTCTGGGCTTCCTACACATCATCACTGTAGGACCCCTCCTCTTCTTCCTGCTCTTTCCACTTACTGGGGTAGACTGCTCATCATCCCCTTCCTCCTCAACATCGTCTCCTTCATCCTCTTGTTCACTGACAGCCGTTCCTTTCGAAATCGACGGCTGAAAAGACCCGGCGTACGAAGCAGCAGACTTGTGTTTCTTTGTCGGCGTCCCCTCGCCACCGTGAGGGCGTTTCTTAGCCGCCTTGGCTTCTTTCTTTTTCGCTGGACTTTCCTTGGCTTTGGTCTTTGCTTCCACCAACACCTCCGTTGCCAGCGTCGCCGCCACAGCGTCAATGGCTTCGTTCACATCATCGTTGTCGCCTTCTCCCTCATCACCTTTCTCTTCTTCTTCATCCTTACCATCGTGTTCCTCCTCATCTGCTTCTTCCTCTAACTCTTCTTGCTCGAAAACCTGCTTCGATTGCGTCTCCTCCTTTTGCTGCTTCTCCGCCTCTTCCATCAGGCTAGGGTTTTCGTCGCTCATCAGAAGCGTGGCGTCGACCGGAGGACTCTTGGGTACGGTGATTCCGATTGAGATTTCTGGGTGTTGGTCGGCAGAAGGGTTGGCGGGTTCCATGGGTAGTTTCCTCTTGGTGATGATTTTGGGCTTTGTGGTGGTGGTAGTGGGGTGTTCGGTGGTGAGGTCAATGTTAGTTCCGGTAGGGATCTTGTTGAGTTTATTTGGGATGAGTAGACACCATTGTAGGAAATTTGGGAGTTTTGATGGAGAGAGAAGAGAGAAGATGAGAGGTTGCAGACTTAAATTTGAAATCGGGTAGTGGGGGTATAGACGTGGTAGGGTGGTTTTAAAGGGCGCGTAGTTTTAGAGGTACAGTAACTGCCTCAATCGTTGTTGACCAACAACTTAGCTCTTGCCCAAAATCCTTGCTCCACTCCCACAGCTCCTTCCCTTAGAGTGGATCCTGATCTACAACCTGCATCTTGCTCAACATCTCCTGCACACTTAGAAACACAAATACACTCCGGAAGAAACTTCCCTTTATAGTTAGACTCAATCATAAAATACTTTAAAATAAAATACTTAAAACATAAAATAGCTAAACTACACTAATATTTTTGAATTTTTTTATATTTTATGATTTTTTTTAGATTTTCATATTTGTGCGAAAATAAAATAAAAGAGAAAAGAAATAACGAGAAATTAAAAACTAACCAGGTTGTCTCCTAGACAGCGCCCCGTTTAAGGTCTTGGGCACGACACCCCCCTCTTTAGAAGTCAGAGGTCCTCCTCGACAGGAAACCCAGATGGTTCTCCCTCAACAAACTGTTCTTGCCCAGGATAAGCCTTCAAGCGCTGACCATTAACTTTAAAAATTTTCCCGTTCTTGGGATCCTGGATCTCAACAGCTCCATTTGGGAATTGAGCTTGTACTTCATAAGGTCCTGCCCACTTGGTCGAGAGCTTCCCTGAAGATAGCCTGAACCGAGTTTGATAGAGCAGCACTTGTTGCCCAAAATAGAACTCTTTTTCTTTAATCAAAAGGTCATGGGTCTTCTTCATCCTTTCTTTGTATAGACCGGCATTATCATAGGCTTGGAGTCTGATCTCGTCGAGTTCCTAGATCTCGAGCTTCCTTGATTCAGCTGCCTCATTCCAGTCGAGGTTAAGTTGGGCAACAGCCCAATGCGCACGATGTTCCAGTTCCACGGACAAGTGACATCTCTTGCCATAGACCATGCGATAAGGGGACATGCCAAAAGGTGTTTTGAAAGTAGTCCTATACACCCACAAGGCATCATCCAAGCGCATACTCCAATCCTTCCTTGTTGTGCCCACAGTCTTCCTCAAGATCGTCTTGATTATTCGATTGGACAACTCCGCTTGTCCATTGGCTTGTGGGTGATAAGTTGTTGATACGCGATGAGCAACTCCATACTTCTTGAACAAGGCGGTCACCGTCGCGTTGCAAAAATGGGACCCTTGATCACTAATGATAGCTCGAGGTACACCAAACCTATTGAAAATTTGAGTCCTCAAAAAATGAGAAACCACCTTTGAATCATCCTTGTATGAAGCACGAGCCTCTACCCACTTCGAGACATAATCCACTGCCAATATGATGTACTTGTTGCCTTTAGAACTCGGCAATGGTCCCATAAAATCCATCCCTCATATATCGAACACTTCCACGGGCAAGATCGGGATCATGGGCATCTCGTTCCTTCTTGTGATGTTGCCTTCCCTTTGGCACTTCTCGCACATCTTGACCCACTCGTAACAGTCGTTGGTGCCCAAAGTGTCCTCCATACTCCTTGTTGTGGCAATGCTCAAGAATGCTTCTTTGTTCTCTATCTTCGACACACCTCCTTATTATCTTATCCGCACATTCCCTCCATAAATATGGTTCGTCCCAAATATAGAAACGACTCTCATGTTTAAGCTTGTTCTTCTGATAACGCCCAAGATCTGAGGGAATTTCTCCAGTTACCAAGTAATTCACGATATCAGCATACCATGGTTCATCTTGGGCAAGACTCAGATGCTCGTCAGGAAAGGTCTCCTTGATCGGCACCCCATCGTCTGGCTGGAGGATTCGACTTAGGTGGTCGGAAACTTGATTCTGGGCACCACTCTTATCCTTGATCTCTATGTCAAATTCCTGCAATAAAAGAATCCATCTAATCAATCTTGGCTTGTACTCCTTCTGGCTCAATAAGTACTTCAGCGCCGCGTGGTCCGTGTACACTATGGTCTTGCCTCCAAGCAAATAAGATCTAAACTTCTCAAAGGCAAAGACAATGGCCAATAACTCCTTCTCCGTGGTGGCATAGTTGCATTGGGCTGGGTTCAACATCTTGGATGCGTAATAGATGACATAGCTCTCCTTTCCACACTTTTGCCCAAGAACTGCTCCTACGGCATAACCACTGGCATCACACATTAACTCAAAAGGAATCCCCCAATCCGGAGGTTGGATGATGGGGGCAGTGATCAAGTTCTCCTTCAAGGCATGAAACGCCTTCTTGCAATCCTCATCGAACTCCCATGGTACTTCATTTTGAAGTAATCTCGTCATTGGTTGGGCGATCTTGGCAAAGTCCTTGACAAATCTTCTATAGAATCCAGCATGCCCAAGGAATCCTCTTAACTCCTTCACCGATCTTGGGTAGGGTAACTTGGCGATAATGTCGATCTTGGCCTTATCCACCTCAATACCTTTTCCTGAAATAACATGCCCCAAAACGATTCCTTCTCTTACCATGAAATGACATTTCTCATAGTTCAATACAAGGCTCTTCTTAACACATCTCTTCAAGACTCGATCCAGGTTGTTGAGGTATGATTCGAAGGTCTTGCCTTGATCCTCGTCAGCAACCCAGATCTGCATGTAACCAGAATAACCATCAAGAAAACAGCAGTAGTCATTACCGGCTAACCTCTCAAGCATCTCGTCGATAAAGGGCAAAGAAAAATGATCCTTCTAGTTGAGCTTTCGGTAGTCTATACACACTCGCCATCCGGTTTGTAATTTCATGGCCACCATCTCGTTCTTGTCATTCTCAACAACTTGAATTCCTAACTTCTTGGGCACCGCGTGCACAGGGCTCACCCACCGGCTGTCAGACACAGGGTAGATGATCCCTAAGTCAAGAAGCTTGAGTATCTCTTTCATTACCACTTCTTTCATGGCTGGATTCAATCTCCTTTATGGATCTCGTACGGAGGCAGCATCCTCCTCAAGTAAAGTGTGATGAACACAGTCTAAAGGGTTAATGCCCTTGATGTCAGCCAACGTCCACCCTAATGCCTCTTTGTACTTGCTCAGCACCTCGCCAACTCTGACCTCCTCCATGCATGACAACTCTGATGATATGATCACAGGTAAGGTCTCGTTCTTGCCAAGATATATGTACTTTAGGTGCTTGGGCAAAGGCTTCAACTCCAATGTAGGGGCTTTTTGTAAGGATGGCATCAACCTGTCCCCCGGTTTCAACTCAGGGATGTTGAGTGGCTCGAATCCCTGAGGCTGCATTTTGCTCGGAATCCTTGTATAACTGCATTCTTCCACATCTGCTGGTTCTTCGTTCTGGGCAAGATCCTCTGCATTTTGTAAGCTGTCATCATCCTCAAGAACTGTTTGTTGTCAAAATTCCTCTACTAACTCTTCAGTCTCATCATGGGGTAACTCCTCGAGTTCCTCATCAAACTCATCAAGGGGTTCTTGGTTCCCTAAATTTTGGTCCTCATCTTCATCCGTGGAGTAGTCCATGTCTGTGGAATCAAAACTATGTCCATAGACTGATTCTTCCCAAAAATCTTCTTCACTCTCGTACTCATCTCCTTCGTAGAATTGCATCAGAGCACCATCTTCCTCATTATCCTCATGCTGATCAGGATCTTGGTCAAGATCCTGAACTAGGTTGAATTCCGCCTGGATTGCAACTTCATTGTCTTCTACGAAACAACTTAAGCTATTCAAAGTCTCCACTTGCTTTCCACATGCACTGAGGGTGTTGAGGTGTTCCAGGGCATCATCTTGATTTTGCTTATAAGCGTCGAACTCTACTACTTCTCCTGCTACTTGGACTGTCAACTTCCCAGTATTGCAATCATTCTTGGTACATGCTATCCTCAAGAATGGCCTCCCGAGCAAGATCACTGGGTTCTTGATTGCTTTCTTTCCCATGTCAAGAACATAGAAGTCGGCTGGGAACAGAAGATCTTCCACTTTGACCAACACATCCTCCAACACTCCATCCGGGTAGACTGTGGATAAATCTGCTAATTGGATGGCAACACGTGTAGGAGAAAGAGGTTCAAAACTCATCTCGTCGAACATGGCTCTTGGCATCACATTTATCAAAGCTCTAAGATCAAGCATCGCCTTGGGTATTGACGTAGTACCAATAGTGCATGAGATAGCAAACATGCCTGGCCTCTTCTTGGTCGGGATTTGGGAATTCATTAGGGCTGACACATTCTCCACATGGAAACGAGCATTATCTGGGTACTTAGTCTTCTTTAAGCACATCTCTCGCAAGAATTTTGCACATTTTGGCATAGATTGTAATGCCATCAACAACGGTAGGTTGATCTCCACCTTCTTGAACACTTCCATCATGTCCTCCAACTCATTCTGATCACGATCGTGGGCAAAACGTCTTGGATATGGGATCTTGGCCTTAGTAGTGTGAGGAACGGTGCTCTTGGCCAAGGCCTCTGCTTCTTTCTCAGCCTTTAAAGATTCCAGCATCACGTCATCTTTGTCAAATCCCAGCTTAGATCTCTCCATCTTTACGTAATCAAACAAGGCTTCATCCTCCTCATTATCAAAGACTGGGTTCTTGTTGGCCTTTATCCCTTCTTCACGCTTTGCCTTCAACTCCTCGTAGATGTCATTAATATCTCCTGAACTCATTTTAGTTTCCTCTACTCGAGCTGGTTCCTTAGGTTGGGTCCTGAGCAACAACTCTGGCAAACTCTTCCCACTACGCAACGTTACAGCATTTACTTGCTCCTTGTTGACCTCTACCTGGGCAGGAAGTCTGCCTGGCTTGTCTTCTACCAACCTTGACAAGGTTTGGTTGATATGAGTCAGTTGAGCTTGAAGGTTGTTGGACTGTCCTCGACTTTCTAGTTTGAAGTTCTCGAAGTCTCTCCTCAGTCTTTGGTTCTCGTTGGTAAACCTCTCAATGGTCTCCTTCATGAATTCCATTTTTGCTGGTTCTCGATGTGGAGGTACATAATTATTTTGATGTTGAGGCTGTTGTTGAGGTGGAGGCACATATTGCTGCTGAACAGGCTGTTGCGGTTGCTGGTGGGCAGGAGGCATTTGATAATGGTTGTTGCCATACCTCAGGTTTTCGTGCTGATTCTGCCTATAGCCGTAGTTGTTGCCATAGTTGTTGTTATTGCCATACTGGAACCTTTGTTGACCACCGCCTTGCTGGTTCTGGCCTATTGCCTTTACCTCTTCTCCTTCTTCCATGAACCAACTGGGGCATTCTGAGGTGACATGTGATGTTGCCTGGCATACTTCACATCTCTTCACAGCTCTTTGAACTTCCTTGCCATCTACCTTCTTCTTCAAATCCTCCATTTGGCCAGACATCTTGGTCATGAAGTCTTTCATGGTGCTGACCAAGTTGTCTTGGTTTCCTTTGCTGCCTTCATACCCCCTCTTGGGATATCATCTTCATCTCGTGATTATTCAGCCATGGCGGCTATTTTCTTGAACACTTCAGATGGTAGTTGATCGACTATGGCTCCTCCACATGCTGCAATTATATACTTCCTCTCTGATGACCTTAATCCCTTCAAGAAATATTCGATCAAATCAATATCCTCAATCCGATGTTGAGGACATCTTGCCAACAGCTTCTTGAATCTTTCATAATAGTCATATAATGACTCATTTCCCCCCATCTTGATCGATGAAATAGCATTCCTCCCACTTTGTATCCGGCCTACGGGTATGTATTTGTCAAGAAAGGCCTGCTGCATCTTGTTCCATGTATCAATGTTTCCTTCTGGCAAGGTGTAAAGCTACTCACGTGCCCCATCAAGAAGTGAGAATGGGAACGTGAGCAACCTTACGTAGTCAGGAAAGGTGTCTTGGGCAGCATCTTGGTTCCTCATAACTTCAGCATCGTTCTTGACAACTTGTCTATCCCCATTGTTCCTGGTAGTAGTAGTGGCATTGTTCCTTACTGTGCTAATCGCCATTTCAAAGTTTTGAAGATGAGTTTGGGGGTCTTCTCTAGGATGGTCACTTAACTTGGGCAGTATGTGTATCAGCGAGTGCTTGAGCTCCCAATTGCCACTGATGGTAGGCAACTGGATACTTGATGGTCGGATTCCCTTGTTGTCAGGGAACATGATCTGACGGATGGTTCTCTCCGGTGTTCCTGCCATGATTGTTGATGTTTTTGCTTCTGAACTGGATGTTGACTTCTCACTGTCTGAACTGGCTGTTGAGCAAGATTCGACTTCTTGCTCAGTATCCTGATCGTCTGTCAAGCTCTGCGACTCTGAAGGTTCGTTGATGCCTTCCTCATTCTTCTTGCGTTATTCTGCTCGATTTCTCCTAGCTATCACTTCCGGGCAAGCACCGTGATCTTGTGGATCTCCGTCACTTTGTAGATGTGGCTTGGGCATAAACCGTGCTCAACACAAGCTAGAAGAACAAACTAGCTTAAAACCAGGTCCCCGGCAACGGCGCCAATTTGACGGAGCACTGTCGTCACACACTTCGTACAAATAATATTTATAAAACACCTCTTGCCCAACAAGGTAGTAGTCAGCGGCAAGCGGGATCGTACCCAAGGGACCTGGTGTAATCTGTTCTTCAGATGTTTCTCAACAAAAGGGTTTTGGTCACGAAGTATCTAAATAACATGTAATCAACAAGTAACAATATCAAATAACAAAAGAGTTTGGATTGGGTTTCGAATCCATGATCCTAATTACTCTTTACTCGTTTATTGGTGCAAAGATATTCAATTAACTGATTTTATCACTTGGTTTAAGGCAAAGATTAGTTAACACCCTAAGGTCACGAAGTCACGATGTGAACACACTTAACCTATGTCTAATCAATTTTACAGATATTGACCAGAAGGCAAGATCTCCTCTCTTGACCAGCAAAGTCACAAAGACACTTCAGTAACAATGCAGCCCAACAGGTATTAAGAATAAACAGACCCAAGACAGCCAAGAGGTAGGTCAATACCGACTGTTCTCCAACACCCTTTACCTTCTTGGGCACGAAAGACACTCTCGTGTTAATCCCAATTTCTGTTAATGACTTAATCTCAATATCTAGATGGTGATCAATCAACTTCAATATCAATTAAGTCTAGAATCAATCCAAAGTGTTTCGGGAACAAAATTAATTAACGAACTAACACAATTAGACCTCACAAGTTTGAACGAGTAATTTAGAATCACTTCATCTACATCCAACCCAAACAATAAACTTAGCTAGACATAATAGTAAATAAGAACACAAAGCAAATAAAGAAAAACATACTTAGCATAAATCTGGAAAAGGATTGCTGCCCAAAAGCGTAGTCAGTAACCAGGGTCTTAGCTTCACGCCAACAACTAAACTTAAAGCAGTAAAATACGAAATAAAAGTAAATTGCCCGTAGGACTTGTTTCTTCCTCCCTTTCTCTCAACCTAGAATGCAGAACTAATAATAATAACAGCGTTGTAAACACAATTGGAGCCAACCATATATATAGGCGATGGAAAATTAAGGTTTAGGGAAGTTTCCTTGTTGATAAAGGTCTCTTCCATGTATATCTCATCCGCCATCTCTCTTCATGCATGCATGATACTTCTTTCCTTGCGTGGTGGATATATCCCTTGATTAGGCTCAGCTAGGATAAGGAAAGAAAGATCTAATCCTTATCCTCTTCCTTGAAGGAAAAGAATTCTGCTGCTACCGCTGGTCCGACTCGCATCCTGCCATTCATCGTCTGCATCCTGAATTGCCTCCGGTCTTGACCAAGATCCTGACTCCTCCGAGTACTCTATCTATTGGCTTAAGGATATGAGGAGGTGCTTCCTGACTTGTAGATTGGATATTTTGATGTTGCCCAGCTACAAG
The DNA here is from genome assembly GCA_029490685.1 of Schizonepeta tenuifolia. Taxonomy (NCBI): domain Eukaryota; kingdom Viridiplantae; phylum Streptophyta; class Magnoliopsida; order Lamiales; family Lamiaceae; genus Schizonepeta; species Schizonepeta tenuifolia. The sequence goes on from CM055960.1 coordinate 6,638,307, forward strand.
CTTCCAGCCCTATGCCCATTCGCATCGCATCACCATCTCAACAATAGATTTTCCATCGGATTTGTCCAGCATCCACCTGTTCTTCTCTGCACATTATCTCTCGACTTGCGTATCCTCCCAGACACATATTGACTCGATAAAGACTAAAAATACTTGAAAAACACAAGAAAAGATGGACACAAATATGGGTTCATCAAAATTATTAAATTTAGGTGTGATTCAGATACATTTAGGTGACATATTATCTAATCTTAAATTGCCAATGTAATATGACTCTCCATATTTCACCGGCCAATGTGATCTAAAGAAAATTAGAATAAAAGATATTGGCCACTGTCAATTGCAATTCCATTCAACATGGCAAAATAATTCTTAAATCAATCAAGTATAAATGGAGGTAGTAATCAGTTGACATTTTATATTTCATGTAAATCATGATAAGACTCGCACACTTTCTAGTGAAGCAAGAGTTATATGTTTGAATATTGTACTTGAACATTGGAAGAATCTCCTTTTGTTCTCAAAATTGTTTTATTTTGATGAATACAAACAATAATCAGTTTCACCTGATTTAATATGCTTGTAGCAATATTAAAAATAAGTGGTCATTGTACTCTTTGAAAAGTTGGCTATCGTCATCGTGGACCTAGTTGTTAAGGCTCTAAACACGATGGCCAAATTTAATTTAGCGTCATATTGTCATGGCGTTCTGAAAACCTTTAGAACCATATCTTAGAGGATTGTTGAGAAATTCAATTTTACAATTTGCATTAATCCATCATTCAATTGCCACGAGACTCGTTTAAGGCTCTTTTTACGATGGTCAAAGTTAATTTAGCACAATATTGTAATGGCGTTTTGCAAACTTTTGGTCTCATAGGTTGGAGGATTGTTGACTTTTTTTTTGTATATCGATTTTTTTTCATTTTTTTCTTTTTACAACCTTAATATAAAAATAAATGTTGAGCATCAATGCCCAAAACTAATTTATTTTTCAGCATAAATGTTGTGATATGAAACCAATTAGTTTTTATCATAATTGGAGCCTGTCGTTTTCCAATCTCATCATACTAAAGAGGAAATCGTATACTAATAAAAAGACTTCACATAGCTTCATTGTGCCAAAATATGTTCACATCATTCGAGAAAGGCATGACACAAAAATGACTAAAAGTGCCGAAGATTGGATCATGATTGGAGCTCTGAAATTGGAGATCTACAGAAAGTTAGGAGTGAATCGAGTGTGAGGGTTTTATTTTTATTTAACGGCTGTAAAAAGAAAAAAATGAAAAAAAAATCGATAATATAAAAAAAGTGACATGGCACCGCCACGTCATCAATAGGCTTGAGGTGTCACCAAAAGTCCAAATTATTAATTTTGGGCCCGAAATAGGTGTATAAATCTCATATTGTTATCCAAATTGTTAACATTTTTTTAGTAAATTTTATAATTTTGGGCCCGAAATATAATCTACATTAATAAATTTTATGCTTGTAGGTTGAATATAATTCAGCAGCCATTGTAATCTTCCCCTTATTCGGCTACTGCATCGTGGCCCAAGTTGTATGACATGCATTAAATAATTTGTTTATGTAAATAATAATAAGAAACTAACTCGTATTATTCATGTAAAATTTAAAAATAATTATTATACAATCAATCAAGTTAGCCTTAAATAATTTTGGGTTAAATGACTCCTATTACATCTAGATAAGGATAGATCACGATAAATAATGTTGATTTGATGTGTTAATTAACTACCCAATGAAGATAATCACGGTAACAAAACCCTCAATCGGCCCAAGAAAATTATTAAATTACAAAAACCAACTAAATTACATAGCCCACTTAAGAAATTATATTGCTAAATATAATGATTTTCATTCAAATTAGCCTTAAAACAAGTCTTGGTTAATTGGATCGTATTACATCTAAAAAATTATGGACCATGATAAATATTGTCAATTTGATTTGTTGATTAACCATCCAATGAAAACAACCATAGTAACAAAATCCTAAATCGACCAAAACAAATTATTAAATTACAAAAATTAACTATTAAATTACATAATTAAGTTAAGTAATAATATGGCTAAATATAATGATTCATTCAAAATAGCCTTCACAAATTTGGAAAAGTTGACTATTATCACATCTACGTAAGTTTGAGCCATGATAAATTTAACCGATTATATCTGTTAATTCACTATTCAATAAACACAGTCATGGTATAAAAAGGAAATATTAAATTACGAATTATAAAAAAACATTGCCTCAATTAAGTGATAATCTAAATTAGTTCGATATTATGAAAATAAAGTGGTTATAATTAAAAAAAAAATTGTTCTCCAATCAAACTTGTAGGTGGTATAATTTAAAATTTATAGTAATTAATATAATATTTTATTTCTAGATAGTTGTATTGAATAAATAATTTAGTTTAGTACAGTAGAATCTCCTTAAATTAATACTCGATAAATTAATAATCTCTCTAATATAATAATTTTCTCCGTCCGAGTTGGGCCTTGAACATAAATTAATAATTTCGATGAAATAATAAGATAATAATTTTTTGGAAGATCCTTATATAATATAAGGCCCCAATAAAATCATAAATTAATAATTTTCTAAAAAAATACATAGATAACTAGGATAACTTAGTAAAATATAAACTAATTGTTGTTTGTTTCTATTGAAATTTATTTCAAATTAATTTCATCATTAATTTTTCACACGTCACTTAAAAGCTCCATTGCGGCATTCTCGAACTGCATTAAAAAATTGTGAAGGATTATCTCTTTTGTACTCGCATAATGCCAAGTTTTTTCGATTCCTTTTAGATGAGAAGTCATTGAATTTTTTGGAATAATTTTTAAAACCTTCTACTATTTTGTTTATATAATAATACTCTTTCATTAATATGGAACATCGAACGTCGATATGAATATAGTTAAATGTTCTATGAATTAATTTAAGAACTTACATTCCTTGAATTAATTTTAAATTGTATTAATGCAATACATGCATCTAGTTTTCTATTACATTGCACTTAACCATTCGATGAATTCATGTATTGTAATTCATCTCAATTCACTTAATACGAGGTATTTCCTTTAATTAATAAATTATTAATTTATTGATTAATTAATACCTCTCTAAGATAATAAAATTTCACGGTCCCGAGGGTATTAATTTATAGAGGTTCTACTATAATATTAATCATAAAGCCTTTTATTTGATGTGTTAATTAATTATGCAACACAAACAGTCATGGTCACAAAACCCTAAATCGAAAATAATAATTAGTTTAAAAAAGATTAATCTTTCATACTATGGCACACTTCAAAAAATTTATTGCTACATCAACTTATATCTTCATGGTAAGCCTTAAACATTATTAAATTTATTAGATCGTACTACATTATTAATATTAGAGGCCATAATAATTTTACATTTAACGTTTTAATTAACCAATCTAGTCATGACAACCATAATTACTGTAATAATTAACGTATTAAAAAATTAATTAAATAAAATAATTTAGATTAATTAATTAACGTTTAGATTAATTAATTAACGTATTAATTCCACTAATGAAATAATTATGGGCCATTTAGATTTGTTAATTTAGCAATAATTAAGGAAATTCATACGGTTATATATAACCACTACACATATGACGTAGTATTTAATCCACATTATAATTATTAATTTAATAGTAATTACAGAGTTTTATATTAATAAAGTCAATCCAAATACAAACTAATTACCGTATTACATAACTACCAAATTAATCATCTACAATTAACGATGACATTAACCTAAATACATAATAACGGTAATTAACCATCATAACTATAATTAAAGAGTTTAATAATAAAGTCAAAACAATTAAAAAACAAATAGTACACCATTAAAAAATAAAATAGTACTCCATCCGTTCACAAATAAATGTCCAGTTTGTTACAGTACACGTGTTCGCAAGTAAATGTCCAATTTACCTTTTCGTACAACACTACCCTCTTTACTTTACAGAAATTACTACCCTTTGTCATTTAGAACCCACCTCACATCAACTTTATATCTACCTTTTTATCATCATAATAATTTTATTCTTACTTTTTGGTCAATACCACCTCTTTTTTATCATTACCACTGTTTTTTTTTTCATTTTCTTACTACCTCCTAAATTCTAACTTTTACCCCACTAACTTTTACTTTATCAACTTTTTAAAACTCCGTGTCCAGTATAAAGTGGATATTTACTTGTGAACGGAGAGACTAGAAGATTTGTTTGGTTGGATGAAAAATAAGACAAATACAAATGGAACAAAATACATAAAAAAGAGTGTCCAATCATGATTGAAAAATAGAAATAAAAGAAAAGCAAAAATACCTTTTTTTGAAATAAAATTAATTCAAAAATAATTTAGAAATGAAAAGGCCTACTTTCAATCTCAGCCGTGGAGGTATTGTAATTGGTGCATATCGGAACGATCACTCAACCTACTTTTTTTTTTTCTTTTTTTTTGAGAATGATCCCTCTACCTACTCAATCCGAATAAAAGGTGCAGCTTTTTAAGCAGTCGTGCAGCTCGTGCTTAAACCCCAAAATCAAAAAGCAAAAGGTTGTCCGACTCTTCCCTTCCCTCATTTCACAACTTTTGGCGGGAAGAAGAGTGCTTGCCGGAGACGGCGAAATGAGCTCTTCAGATACTGAAGCAGAGGCTCCGGACTTGGTCTGCGAACTGGACAGCATACGAGGCATTGTAGATGCCCTCAGCTCCGTCCGCTGGAAGCGCCATCAGGTATATATTTGTCTTCCATTTATCCTTCTGAACTCTCTCTCTCTCTCTCTCTCTCTCATTTTTGTAAATTATAATCTGCCTTCAATTAGGATGCTCTCGTAGAATTGTCCGAACACGGCATAGTGATAATCGTCGAGGAAACCGGTTGTCTTCAGGCCAAGGTTTACTTGCAACGCGAGGTATTCGTTTTCATGGCCTTTATTCTTCAATTATGCTATAAAAATGAGAATTACATGTTTAATTTGGGGGGTTTTTGCTTCCTTGTTTGGTAGTTGTTTATCAAATATGATTATGCGGCGGCCGGCCGGCCACGATTTGGGGTGAGCTTGGGGCTCTTTGTTGATTCCCTTAATACATTTTCAGTTCCGGGCCGCTCCAACATTCTCGAGCTCCGCTATCCAGGGCCGGATATGCAACTGATGCTCCGGTTTGGATTCTAACATCTTTACTACTTTGTTTTTTCTCATCTATATCTACCACACTAAATTCGTGATTAAGTTGTCCTACTTTTGCATTTTTCGACTTTGTTTATGAAGCTAAGACATTCATGTAGTTTATCTTCATTAGGATGTAATTGTTATGAATTGAAGGAGTGGTTTCATTGTTGTGCTTTTTTCATCAAGGGATTTGGATTCTACTCTTGCTCTTGAGAGAGTTTTCGGTTTTCGCTGCATATTGTTGCAAAATGTCTCTGCTTAAATTATGCTTTTGAATTTTTAAAGTTTTTTTGTTTATTATAACATTTATTTTATGAGATAAGTGAGTGTTTATTAGAACATTTGCTTGAATTATAACCTGCTCACTCACTTATTTTACCCGTGACAGCTCTGTTGATACTCCAGATGCCTGCATTTATGCAGAGATAAGGACAAGGATTCCAGAGACAATCTCATGGGACTATAACTTTGAACCTGCAGGAAGCACTCCTCTGAGTTTCACGGTTAAAGTATTTTTTTTCCTCTATGCAATATTTTAATGATTATAATTTCGACTAGTATATACTAATATTGGTGAAAATAAGTTACCCTTTTATACATAAGTAGCTTCTGGTTTGTGGTTGCTTGAATGTCCAAACTTATATTAACCATTCTGCTAAATAAGAATAAGAAATGAAAGTTTAGGTTTCCTTGTCCAAAATGTGTTCTTCTCTAAGGACGTTAAGTCCATGTGCTAAAACTTGTGTGTGGTCCCAAAATCACATAGGACGTCTCCAGCCTCATATACAGCAAAGCACTTGTGCAAGAAGTAATGTCAACAAGCTATTTTATCAGAACATGCATCTATTTGCCCATAAAGTTGAGTTGATTACTCTACACTTCCTCTCTGTTCTCCATGGTGTCATCTCAACAATTGACGTCACTTGCCTAATAGAACAAAAGATCAGAAGGGACATTCCTTCGTCTTGACACCTATATGAAATTATGGTATAAAAAGCATCTTTCCGGAATTTTTAGTTTTAAAATCTTGGAAGAATGAATTACATATTTATGAAATCAGAGGGCACAATAGGCTCTTAAACAATAAACTCGTTTTATAAGTAAGCAACATATGAAATACATGATACTTCAGATTCTTTTAGGAACCCATGGCAGTTAATTCTATGATAGATTTTAATATCATGATATTGTATTGCCTGGGTTTATAGATATTGACTTCTGAGTCCTGGAGTAGTCCCTGACGGTATGCAACATCCTACATGTGTACAACAGAGCCTTTTAGGTTCATGATACTATCCTTTAGTTATGCATATTTTTCACATCTCTATATACAATGTTAATTTACTGCTTATAATTTCACCATCTTGGCTTCCTCACCTCTCATGAAGTTTAAGTAGTAAAAATTCAAATTGAATCACCTATGATCATGGGTCGAACCAGCCCCGCACACCCCTTGCCAGAAAATTATGCCCGGGTATGTTGGGGGTTGTGGCGTTCCACCTGCCACTGCTCCCAAACATGGTTTTATGGAAACAAATCCTCATTTTAGATCTGGATCAATCCCATTTGGACGGCCAATAGTTTTGTTCTAAAAGGAAAAATTAAGGAGGAGTTCATTGCAAGTAATATGAACGAGGAAAATAAGGCACTTCACAGAAAATGGTGCAATATTAGATAACGAAGGCTTTAACCGTTTGAATTAATGTCCTCCAATTCCTTCCATTCTAGTCTACTTTCCATCCGAATCGCGGTTTGTTTGGGTATTTACATGGAACACTAGATTCTTTCCATCCTAGTCTACTTTCCTGCTAGATCACATTCTTTTTAGATGATTGTTTTCAGGAAGATAAATCGTTAAGTGATATTATCAGGAAAAAAATTCCTGGCAGGATTCTTCATATGAACAGAAGTGAATCTAACCACAACTATAATTTAGTTATCCTTAAGTAGATAAATTCTTAAGATTTATTTCTATTTTTTGGGTTTCTTGGTGAGATAAAATAGTTTCCATTACTTTAAACGAATTGGTCAATGAAGGAGCACCACTTGTTGAATTTGTTGATGAAAGTTCTTTCTGCTGATTTGATTTGTTTTATGAAGCACCCAACTCCAATTCTATTTTCTTCTATCTGATTATTTGATTCTGCATAAAAATTACTATTATTTTTCTAGATAGAGCCCCTCCTTGCATTGACAAAAATTTGTAATTGTTGGAAGTATTCTACAGATTCATTTTTACCCTAATAATATGTTGATGCATAGTCTTAAAAAGTTTTTTAGTAGCTGGTATCATGAGTAGCTCGTATTACCAGCTTAATGGTATTACTGCTGCCGGCAGCCAGACAGACTCACCTTCAAGAAAAGGATAATGTTTTCAGTTATAAGGGAACTAGACTCCTATGATTTCTAGAACTGTATTTTGTAACTGTTTAGCTGCTTTTGTTCGAGTGATTTTCTAATAGCTTGTGCCATGAAAACTGATGAGGAATTAAGAACTTTTATATGACTTAGCAAGTTAAAATTGTAGCATTAATTATGCTCGGATTATGTTAATGAAAAACACTGATTTTTAGTTACTTCTCAAATGTCTACTAGTGAAAAAGTTCGATAATAAGAAATGCTAACTTGTATGCAGATTTTTTCCTTTTTCTATTCATCCTTCAATATCATAGAGATGCAGTCATAACAACAAAGCTTGTCTTTCTTTCTTTTTTTCCTTTTAAGTGAATCTTATTATTAATATTGATATACTTGGCTTTTAGTTGTTGATTAAAAATATTTTGGACTATTTTTCTTTCAACAAAGTGATTCTTAGTTCATTAGTCTGCAGCTCTAAAGGAAGCTATTGATGATCTTGAATGGCCCGGGTCTAGCATTGAAATAAAGTTACAGCCGACACCCCCAGCTGTCATCTTTAGAGGTGAAGGCCACGGGGACTTGCAGGTATGCCTTAAATAATCATTTCCGAAATATTTGTTCAAAGAGCCCAGTTTTTATCAATGGATTACAGTAGCGGGTTTGTGTGCAGATAGATTTCAATTACTACGCCAATACTGAGCTTCTGATCGCATTCAGTTGTGATCGACAAGTTTCACACAGGTTCGTTTCTTGTTCGCCTGTCATGTGCAGCACTGCTCAAGATGTGTTGCTAAAGTTCTTTTTGGTCAGGTACAAATACAAGTTCCTGCGAGCGACAACGTCAAACATACCGGGCAGTGTCCTTAGAGACAATCGAGGGAGCAAGGTCACCATCGGCAGAGGTGGCATGCTAAAAATTCAGCACCTTGTTTCCATGGGGAAGCCCTCAGTTCCCCATCCCCACATTGACTCAGCCGGCTATCAGCAGCCCAGCCGCATTGCTTATATTGAGTTCTTTGTCAAGCCAGAGGTAGAAGCAGATAATGTAAATGATGCTTAGGAACTGGCATATTTTTGGAGTGGCCAATCAACCTTACTGTCGATGATATGTTTTGCATGCTATCCAATACAGAAAAGAAGAAATGTTGATGTCAATATTTTCCAGATTGTTGAATTCATCTAGCTGATTAACGATCTCCTTTTCTTCGAGGATCTTGAAAGCATACAGTCTTTGCTTGATATAATTAAATTTTTATTTATTAAATAGTGTGTGAATATTTTTGGAATATAGTTATTTATATAATTATATTAATTTCAGGTAAAAGAAAACAAATGTGATCATTAATTTTTTTATGAATATATTTGGAAGATAATTATTTATATAATTTAAAATCAGTATTGTAGTCAATAGGCCGGTTTCAGGTCGGAACCGTCGGGGTAGACGGGATGATTGTGAAGCGGTGGTTTAACTTTTTTTTTCTTAAACTTGTGTTGAATTCATAATGTGGGATATTTAGGGTCACTTTCACCTTATAGGCAATCTTAACATCTATAGTATTATTCGCTATCTATATATCTCTTCTCTCTCTCTCACTGCCCGCTCCTTCTCTTGCCTATTTTTCTGCATAAAAAGCTAAAAAATTCAGCTTAAGAGTCGCTTTCCTTTGAAAGAGAAATATATTTTATTCCACATCGGTTTTGTAAAAGAACAGAGCTTTAACAATTATCGAAAGTAATGAGAATATATTAGTTATAATTTTTAACAAACATAACTATATGGGTTTGAGACGTAAACATGTGGTAAAATTACCTTTTAATTGAGTTTGAGATGTGTTCTAGGGATATAAATTCTAAGCGAGTTTAGTAGATTGCATAATTGAATTATTTAACGCTAAAATAATTAACAAATAATATTTTTTAATCTATCACATATTAGTACTATTTAATAATTTTATTAATTTTTATAATTTCCCGTCGATTTTCAACGGGTTATACGCTAGTTATATTACTAAAAGGAAAACGATTCTTGTTTTGAAAAAATCCTATGTGGCACCCATCTTAATTCTCCATTCCTATTTATCTAAATTCTCAAATTTTTGAATTTTTAAATTTAAAATAATAGATTTTAAATATCTACTAAAATCTTGTGTCCCACATTAGTTGTTCAATGAAATTTCACCTATTGAAAAGCCTATAAATACGTAGAATTAATGTGTATTTTCTCATCTTTTGCTCCACCAATTTTTTTTGGCCACTTTATTTATTAATTGGCCGAATAAATAATTATATTTTTATAGTTTAGTTTAATTTAATTTAATTTGGTCAATTTATTAATTGGTCAATAGAAATTTTTTTTTCGTAGGGAACCAATTTATTAGTTGAAAGAATAAATGGTTCCAAAATAATTGGCTAATGTGGCTAATGTATTGGTTGGTCGAATTAAATTTTGAAATAGTTTAATAATTTTTATTTAATTTGATAAAAAATATTTAATTTATAATTTATCAATTATTTAGGTAGACGTGCCAATTCCCAACTGACAGACACCTCAACTTGAGGTTTCACGTGACACATTTCCATTATTTATTCTTATTTATTTCAAATTTTATTTTATTCATTTTTTCCATGTATTTTTCTAAAATCTAGAATCGTCATTTATGAATTGATCTGTACGTGATTTGTAGTTGAGTTTGCAGCTCTGCATAACTTATAATTGTACTATACAATTTTTTTAGTTGACAGAATAAATGGTTCCAAAATAATTGGCTAATGTATTGGTTGGTCGAATTAAATTTTGAAACAGTTTAATAATTTTTATTTAATTTGATAAAAAATAATTAATTTTTAATTTATCAATTATTTAGGTAGACATGTCAATTCCCAACTGACAGGCACCTCAACTCGAGATCCCACGTGACACATTGATGGTCCCGATACGAGTTCTGGTGTATGGGGGAGGGGAATACACCAGATAAAACTTTTTAAAATAACCCCCTAAAAATAACGCAACCGAGTAATGGAACTCAGTTGAAATCACAACCGAGTAAGAAACACTCGGTTGAAAGTGATGTGCTGTGCGGAATGTGGTGGAAATAAACTCGTATAAAATCAACTCGCACTTTTATGCACGGTTGGTCAAGAACCAAGACAGTTGAGAAAGAGTGCAGTTTGTATGCAGGTTAGATAGTCAGTTGAATATGCATTAAGATAACTGAAAATAAACACAACACACAGAGATTTAACGTGGTTCGGAGAGAACTCCTACATCCACGGGGAATTGTGAGTCCACACAACTCAGTCCAAGTTCTTCTGGACAAACCACAAAGCTTACGCGGGCTTTGCAACCGTTAAGGATAAGTTTGCGGGTACTTATCAACCTTATAGTTTAGTTTTCGGGTACTAAACAACCTATCTACTCAGTTACGGGAAGAGTAGGGTCCTAAAACCTTTTCAGGTGAAAGAAAGGGTGGGGTTCCAACTAAATAGCTCGAACAGGAAGTGAGCTATGATCTAACACTCTACGAACTCTCACAAAGTGATGTTCTCAAGGTTGGATCGAAAGACACAGAAACTAATTCTAACACTCTAGAACTCTCAACAAGTGATGTTCTGAGAGGATAACTAGTTAAGCTTGAGTGCATAATGAAGTTGTTCTTAGCTTGAATATTTCTACTCGCACTTGTTCGTCTTGTGTGTGTCTTCTATACTTCTCTGTGAATGAAGGCCTCTATTTATAGGCGGAGAGAATCAACTAGCTGTTGGAAGAGCTGTTGATCTCTGTTCTTTGATAGCGATGGCTTGTCTCTCATCTCTGCAGACTTTCCGGATTTGGCAACTGCGTACTTCTGCTTTCCATCTGAGACAGCCTTGTGTTGGGCCAAATGAGGTAATGACAGAGAGTTAAACCTTCACGTGACTTCCTTATTTGAAATTCAAATCTTAACATCAGACTTCTAACAAGGAGTAGTCGGTTAAGATTTTCGATCTTCAACTAACTTATTCTTCAGCTGATGTTCTATCTGAAAGCTAACAGTTGAACTCTCAGCTGACTTCAACTTCATGCTGTTGATCTTCTTGGTTCAGGTCCTACAACTGATGTTCTGAAACTGAACGCTCAGTTGTCTTCCTTGTATCTGATCAGTTGGGTTCGAACGCTCAGATGATTTTCTTTCATCTAATGTTCTCTTCCTCCTTTCTACTTCTCATCTGGTGAACGCTCAGTTGTTTTCCTTACAAGTGATGTTCTATCGCTTGAACGCTCAGTTGTCTTTCTCACAACTGATGTTCTATCTCTTGAGTGTAACTTCACCCTTTCTCAATGCTTCATCTGATGAACGCTCAGTTGTCTTCCTCACAACTGATGTTCTATCCGAGTGAAGCCTTGTTGCCGTCTTCAGCTGGAGTCCTGTAAAGATAAAATCTTAATAATGCTCAAACAGCGAGCCTAACTACTAATATTTGGATCTGACAACATCTACTCGGTTGGGGTCAGTTGGTTTTGGAATCAATCAAAACTTTAATAAATTTCCCAACACACATTTTCATTATTTATTCTTATTTATTTTAAATATTATTTTATTCATTTTTTCCATATATTTTTCTAAAATCTAGAATCGCCATCCATGAATTGATTTTTACGTGATTTGTAGTTGAGTTTCCAGCTTTGCATAACTTATAATTGTAATTAGTGAATATTACTATACAATTTTTTTTATTAAATTTTGGATGTATATAAATTCTAAACAAGTTTAACAGGGCAATTCCCAATCGACGGTTATTGATTGTAACGCCCCAAATTTCATAAATAAAAGGAAACATTATCTTGCTACATCATGAAAATAATAAAGACTTTTACAGCGGAAGACTATATAAATGACATTTAAATAAAGCTCATTTTGACTCTTTGACCATCACCACTTGCTCCGTCGCACATCGCCCGAGCCATCTCCTAAAAAGATTAAAAGTTTTGGAGTGAGTACTTTAGACTCAGTGGAGGCATTTATCCAAATTATATAAAATACAACAAGAAAAATACAAGGACAATCCGTCAATTTCATTATATCGCCCGAAAGCAATGTTTCATTTCCTCGAAGCCCGAAGGCCATAAACTCGTAACCTCGAATAGTAACCTCGAATAGCCCGTAGGCTTAATCTCGTGTACCTCGAGTAGCCTGAACTATCATTGCTTTTGTAAATAATCCAAAGGCTATAACTACTTTTATAAATAGTCCGAGAATAATACTGCTTTTGTAATTAGTCTTGAAGCTATAACTTCTTTTGTAAATAGCCCGAAGGCTCTGCCTGCATATCACACGTATAACTTGTGCAAAATATATAATAAGGATGATGGTCCCGATACGAGTTCTGGTGTATGGGGGGGGGGGGGGAGGGGGAGAATACACCAGATAAAAACTTTTTAAAACAACTCTTGAAAAATTAACAACCGAGTAATAAGACTCAGCTGGATTCACAACCGAGTAAGCAAGCTCAGTTGGAAGAGTGGTGCTGTGCGGAATGTGGTGGAAAATAACAACTCGTATAAATATAAGTCACGCTTCAATGCAAGGTTGGTCAATAACCAAGACAGTTAAGATGTAAAGATGCAGTTTGTATGCTGGTTAGTCGGTCAGTTGAATATGCAATAAGTAACTGAATAATAAACACAACACACAAAGATTTACGTGGTTCGGAGATAACTCCTACGTCCACGGGGAGTTGTGAGTCCACACAACTCAGTCCAAGTTCTTCTGGACAAAAACCACAAAGCTTACGTGGGCTTTGCAACCGTTGAGATAAGTTTACAGGTACTTATCAACCTTACAGATAAGTTTACGGATACTTATCAACCTATTTACTCAATTACGAGAAGAGTAGGGTCCTAACAATCCTTTTGAGAGGATGTGTGAAAAAGTGGGTTTCCAACTAATAGCTCGAACAAGAAAGAGAGCTAGGATCTAACTCTACGAACTCTCAACTAGTGATGTTCTCAAGGTTGGATCGAAAAACACAGAGACAGAATCTAACACTCTAGAACTCTCAACTAGTGATGTTCTTAGAGGATAACAGCAGTTTTGCTTGAGTGCAGAATAAAGTCGTTCTTTCGGTCGTATATCTCTTCTCGCACTTGTCTGTCACGTTAGTCTTGGTGAATGAATGAAGGCCTCTATTTATAGGCGGAGAGAATCAACTAGCCGTTGGAGGAGCCGTTGATCTCTGTTCTTTGAAAGCGATGACTTGTCTCTCATCTCTGCAGACTTTCCGGATTTGGCAACTGAGTGCTTCTGCTTTCCATCTGAGACAGCCTTGTGTTGGGCCAAATGAGGTAATGACAGAGAGTCAAACCTTCACGTGACTTCCTTATTTGAAATTCAAATCTTAACCTTTGACCTCCAGCACTTGATAGTCGGTTGAGTCGTTTGATCTTCATCTAATAGGTCTTCAGCTAATGTTCTATCTGAATGCTTCTGTCTGAGTAGGAACAGTTGAACTCTCAGCTGACTTTGAACTTCAAGTTGTCGATCTTTTCAGTTCGAGTCCTTCAACTGATGTTCTGAATCTTGAACGCTCAGTTGGCTCAAACGCTCAGATGACTTTCTTCCATCTGATGTTTTCTTACAACTTCTCCCTTTTTAATTCTCATCTGATGAACACTCAGTTGTCTTCCTTACAACTGATGTTCTATCTCTTGAACGCTCAGTTGTCTTTCTTACAACTGATGTTCTCTTGCATCTTCCCCCTTTGAATACTTAGTTGACTTTTGCATCTTCCCCCTTTGAATGCTCAACTGTTGTTGTGAAACTTGAACGCTCAGGTGTTTTTCTTACACCTGATGTTCTATCCGAGTGAAGCCTTGTTGCCGTCTTCAGCTGAAGTCCTGTAAAGATAAAATCTTAACAATGCTCAAACAGCGAGCCTAACTACTAACATTAAGATCTGGCAACATCTACTCGGTTGGGGTCAGTTGGTTTTGGAATCAATCAAAACTTTACTTAAATTTCCCAACAATTTCCCCCTTTTTGATGATGCCAAAACCCTTATAAAATCCTTACAAAACAAACTGATCTAAATCCTACTGACCTATCCAAAATCTCAGCTGAAATTCTAGACAGTCTCTAAGATTAAAACATCAAAGGGTTAGCACAGTTATAACATGATATTGAAATAACTTTGCGATTCAGAGCTTGGACAACGAGATATTGTACGTCAAGTTGAATCGTATAACTGAAGAAAGTTTTCATTACAACTGATGGTTACAAAGTAAGCACAAAAGATCAAAAATTACATCAGTTGCTCAAAAACTAACTGAGCTAAAACTTTAGCCCATACTTGATAAACATTCTAACAAAAATTTCTCTTTTTGCTTCTAACTCCTTCGAAATGTCAACCCCGTGCTCTCGGCAAACTTGTCTTGCCTCAGCTGCTATTTTCTGTCGGTTGGGGTTTCGAGAGTCTAGGAGGAAGGGAGGCTGATATGTGACTTTCTGAGGGACCGGAACTGTGTTCATGTCCAGTTTTGCATCTATCATGGCTCGCCTGAACTGGCTGAACATGCCTGGGTTCCCAGTGTGCAGCTCGGTCAGCGCTTCCTTGAACGCTCTCCTCGGATCGTCAGTTGAGAATACTTTTCTATAATAGAAGTCATTCACAAACTCCTGCTTGAACGACTCCCAGTCCTCGTTCCACTCGGCTGGCATCCACTTGTCTACGTGCCTGAACCGACTTTGGACCTTAACCTTCCCTGGCAGCCTCTGTTGTTTCAGCCGAGCTTCAGCCTTAACCTGATGTTTGTCTATTCGTAGTCGGCTGCGGGAGGCGATGTTCCGGTCCAAGTTCTTGGTGACCTTGTCAAGTTCCTCCTCGAACTGGTTGACTCTTTTAGCCTGGCTAGCTGCGAACTTCTTGATCCACTCGGGATTCATGTAGTCTTTTTCGGCAACATCCATAGCCTTGGCAGCAGCAATACACTCTTCGGTTGTGATACCGTCGAGTTCCGAATCAAGCTCGGCTGCGATCTCGACTATGGAGTTGTAGGAAACTCCATACTGCTCGGCTTGCTCCAAGTCCTTAGCCATTTCAGCTCCGCCTACGTCGGTTGGCTTGGGAGTAGACTTCTTCTTCTGGGTCTTCTTTTTCAGCTGGGATTTTGCAGCTGGAATCTCTTCCTCAGCCTGGGTCTCATCTTCCCCCTGCATCTCAACTTCCCCAGTCTTCTCTTCCCCCTTTTTGGCATCAGCAACAAGGCTTGCAACTGAGCCATCCAGAGAGGTAAGTTGCCGTTCAGCTTGTTGGATGCGGTTGAAGAGTTCATCGACCGCGCACTCTACTCCAACCTTCTTCGCCAGTTCAGAGTCATGGCGCTCTTGTTTAGCTTTTCTCAGTTCAGCGAATGTTTCATTTACCTCAGTTTGGAAAGCAACGAACTCAGCCCATCTTGACTCGAACCGAGACTCCCATTCTTGGTCTTGAGTCTGTTGAGATTTGGCGAGGTTGGAATCAGAAATGGATTTGAAGACATTTAGATCGGACTTGATCCCCAGAACAGTTGACTTCAGATCAGAGATGTCTTGGCTGGTGGAGGTTGAGAATTCATCCAGCTTTATCTTCATTGAAACATTCTCCTCCAGCAGCTGCTTGTTCTTCTCCTCCTGTGCTTCCAACATCCTTAGCTGATCTTCTTTGTTGTGCTGGAAGTTGGCAAGCATCTCCATCCTTAGCTGGTTCACCCTCTCAGCGATCAGCTCGCAAATTTCTTTAGATAAGGGTGCTGGCTGATCAGCTGGAGCTTGGTGTTCAGATTGAGCTGGCTGGTCAACTATAACCATGGCTTGATGGTTGGCCAGGTACAGTTGAAGCTCTTCTTCTTCCTTCTTGGCGGCTGCGGCGGCTGCATCAAGATCAACAATAAAATCAGCAGATTTTGTAAGCATGTTGTCCAGGAAATTGATGCAATCTTGTACAGCCTTTTCCCTCGTGTCTGTGCCTTCCGCCTTGCTGAGGTCCAGACGACGCGTCAGCAGCGCAACCTTATTGTTGTAGGCGACCTCCAGATTGGTGTAGTTGAAGTAGTCTCTGATGCGAGACTCGTCTGCCTTCAGCTGGTTCCAGTTGTGTACCCTTATGGTATCTTTCTTCACATACCAGTGACTGAAGATGAGGTTAAACTGGTACAGCAGCTCGGTCCCAAGCCTAGCAAAAATCGGCATCTCGCGCGCTTCAGGGAACATCCCGATCAGCTTCTAGAAGCAGTAGGCCACCTTGCCTTCATGCTCCATCGCGACGGCCTGACGATCAGCTTCGTCATCGATTGGGGAGGGAGAGAGATTTTCATATGGCATCGGTTCAATAGTTTCATCAATGTTGGCCAAAGAGGCAGTCTCAACATTGGCATCGAGCTGGGAGCTCGGAATTTCGGATTCTGTGGGGATGGGGGTATCAACAGGTTCATCAACATTGGCCGAAGAAATGGTCTCAATATTGGCATCGAGCGATGAGCTCGGAATATCTGACTGTGAGTCGGTTGTGAGAGCGAGAGGCTCTTTGGGCGGTACGGCATCAGCTCCTGCCGTGGGGGAGGTTGTTGGAATATCTTCAGTTTCCTCAGAGGAGGAAGAAGATGCATCTGAGATCAGATCCGTTTCCATCCCTTCAGCCTCATCAGTTCCAGCAGCGCGAGGAACGATCTCGAAGGCAGCTGCCTCAGCTGAGTGGCTCGACTCGGATGGCTCCTCAGCTGGTGCCGTCTCAGCTGGTGCCTCCACAGCTGGTACCTCCTCCTCAGCTGGCGTATCTTCAGCTGGCACATCTTCAGCCGGCACGTCCGCAGCTGGCTCCTCAGCTCGCACATCCTCAGCTGGCACGTCCTCAGCTGGCGCATCCTCAGCTGACGCATCCTCAGCTGGTTTCGCAACAGTCTTCTTGATCCTCACCCTCAGCTTCTTCTTGGCTGGCTCTTCAGCTTTCTTCTTCTCGGACTCATCTCTTTGTCGGCGAGCAGTTTTCGATTTTGAGGAGCGGCTGACAGCTGGTGGCAGCTCCTCAGCTGTATCCTTCTCTTCAGCTGTCTTTCCAGCTTCCTTCTTCTCCTTAGGAGTATAAACACTCCTAATCACATCTTGAGCTTTCTTTGCTGTTGGGAACAACATCAGCTTCTTCACCGGGGTCTCCTCGCAGTCTTCCCAGACCATGTTCTGACCCTTAGTTACGAACAAGATCAGGGCAGAAATTTTGCAACCGAAGTTGAGAGTCCCCTTGACACTCAACAACCTTTCCCCAAATTCAGTTGTGGTCTCGGAGATCTTCTACTTCTCTAATGTCAACTGGTTTTCAAAATACTGGAACCAGTTGATCTCATGCTTGTGTTCCAAGGCTAGCAACTGTTTGAGCTTCGGTCGGCTGATGTTGCCGAAGGCACCACTGTAACCGAACACGACCTTAGATACAACATCGAATAGGAGTCGATGTTCTGGCTTCAACTTGGTCCTCTGCATATTGCTCTTCAATTTTTCTGGAGTGATCAGAGCACTTTCCAGAAATGAATCGGCTTCCGCATCGGTTATATTTTCAACTATGTCCGTGGCGGTCTGGTTTGGCGGAATAATTTGGAGTAGAATATCGGAGACTGCAATGGGCATGGTGATACGACGAATCGTCCTGGCCGGAACGTCGTGTTGACGACAAGTAACTTCTGTCATGAGCCCGTCTCGGCTGTCGATGGGAAGTTGCAGGTTCCAATAAAACTCTCCGACTTGACGCCTGAGAAGGTGGGACGGGAAGAGCGTCGCCCAGTTTAGGAGGCCGTTCTCCCTAAGAGTATTGGCGAGGGGAGACAGCACTGGCGACTCCAATTCATCCTCTGAAAGGATCTGCTCAAAGTGTATCTTGGAGACCAGCAGATCAAAAGATTCTTCTTATGATGTGGGGACTAGAGAAGGTCCGGGGGATGCCATCTTCTTTCCTTTGGGTGCCATTTAGTAATGCTGTGAGGATATATATAAGAAGGAAAGAAAAACTTGCAGAAAATGGTTAGACAGAATCTGAGAAGACGATGAACAGTTACTGCAGATAATCACAAATGTAGAAGGTAAGAGATCACTTCCTGATTTTCCGCCTTTTATAGGTTTTTGGTTCGGTTGAAATCGACGGCTAGGGTTGAATGGCGCGAATCTATCAATAACTGAGATCTCGCGACTGTTGACTAGCTTTGACTTGACGTCATAATCTGAGTTCCAACCAGCGCGTGAGAAGGTGAACTGTTTTTCATGTCAGCCTAGTCGCACTATAAAGTAGGCTATTGATGTTCACCCGTACTTTACATTAAATGCGGTATGATGGCTATTTTAATGTAACTGACATGCTCAGGAATGTTTGAATTTATTTCAAACATTCTCATTTAAGATCATAACACCTTCAGCCATTAAATGATACCTGCCAGCTGATGTCGGAATCAGCTATGTTCACCTGCCAGCTGATGTCGGAATCAGCTGAGTTCCAATGTTGCGGCATACCATCAGCTGACTCGAGTTCGTCTGTTCAGCTGACGTCTGATCCAATGTTGCAGCATACCATCAGCTGACTCGAGTTCATCTGTTCAGCTGACGTCTGATGTCTTTGGTTGGCGATCCGCATCTGATGTCTTCGGTTGGCGATCTGCATCTGAGATTCCCCCTTCATTTGAGCTTCCTCCTCAGATGGATATCTATCTCTTCACCTCAGCTGGTTCCTCATCTGATGGATCCAACAATCCAAGTAGATCACATAACATCTTGAACCGTGCTTCGGCTAGAGGTTTGGTGAAGATATCGCTCTCTGAATCTCAGTTGGAATTTTCTCCATGGAAACATCCTTCTTCTCAATATGATCTAGGATAAAATGAAGTCGGATGTCGATGTGCTTCGTCTGAGAATGGTGAACAAGATTCAAAGAGATAGCAATGGCACTTGAGCTATCACAATGAATGGGAACCTGTCCAGTTGCAACTTCATAATCTCTCAGCTGTTGCTTGAGCCACAACACTTGCATGCAATAGCTACCGGCAGCCATGTACTCTGACTCGGTTGTAGAAGTGACAACACATGCTTGTTTCTTGGAGAACCACGAAACTAGCTTGCTTTCCATGAACTGACAGTGTCCAGATGTGGACTTTCTGTCCAACCGATCTCCGGCTAGATCCGTATCTGAGTATCCGGTCAGTTGGATATTGTCGTCGGTTGAATACCACAACCCAACATTAACAGTTCCCTTAAGATACTTGATGATGTTCTTTGCTGCCAACATGTGTGCTTCCCTCGGTTGAACTTGGAACCGAGCACACACTCCAACCGCGTAAGATATGTCTGGCCGACTGGCGGTTAGATATAGCAAAGAACCGATGATCCCTCTATACTTACTGGCATCCACGAGTTTTTCCTCAGATCCGGGTTCAATCTTCCAGTTAGTATTCATCGGGATCTTTGTAGTTTTACTTGTCTGCAATCCGAACTTTGTGATGAGCTCCTTTGTATACTTGGACTGATTGATGAAAATCCCTTCTGGCGACTGCTTCACTTGTAATCCAAGAAAATAATTCATCTCACCCATCATCGACATCTCGAACTTCTCCTTCATGAGATTTGAGAATTTTTCACACAGCTCCTCCGACTTGGAACCGAATATGATGTCGTCAACATAGATTTGCACAACAAGTATATCTTCTCCAACTTTTATGGTGAACAATGTTTTGTCAACTGACCCTTGTTTGAACCCCGAGTTCAGAAGAAAACTACAAAAAGTGTCATACCAAGCCCTGGGTGCTTGCTTCAATCCATAGATTGTTTTCTTCAACTTGTACACTCTTCCATCTCCAGTCTCAAAACCGGGAGGCTGTTCAACATAAACATCTTCCTTAATATCTCCGTTGAGGAAGGCACACTTCACATCCATCTGATAGACCTTGAACTTGTGAAATGCGGCATAGGCTAGAAAGATTCGGATGGCTTCCAGTCTTGCAATTGGCGCGAAGGAGTCCTCGAAATCGATTCCTTCTTATTGGCAATATCCCTGAGCTACCAACCTTGCCTTATTTCTCACGATGAATCCAATGGCGTCTCTCTTGTTCTTGAAAATCCACTTTAATCCAATGACTTTGACACCATTTGGTCTTTCTACCAACTCCCATACACAGTTGCGTAGAAATTCGTTCAGTTCTTCTTGCATGGCTGTTGTCCAGTGAACACAGTTGAGAGCTTCCACAACATTCTTCGGTTCTGGCACATCCGCTACGAAACAAGAAATCATGGTAACATCTCCTGCTTGTTCGAACTCTTCCAGAACTGCCAACTCCTCAGCATATTGGGCATAAGTGTTGGAATCTTCCTCGGTTGAATCTGGATTTGCAATTCTGCTCCTTGTTCGCACTCCTTCGGTTGGATCTCCGATGATGTTGTCAGAGGGATGATCTTCATACCATCTCTTGTTGCGTCTTCCTTCTTCTTCCAACCGTGTCTGTTCTAGGATTTCAACTGAAGGTGAATCCTGAGCTGTGGGAGATGCTGGAATCTTCAGAACTGGTGATTGATTAGCTGTTGAGTCTGGATCCTCAACATTGACAATATTTTGAACCGGGCTCGGTTGGGCTTCGGATGCTGATGCAGTTGGAGTGGCATCAGCTGAAGTTCCCCCTTGAGATGAGCTGGGGTCCTCACATTCATCTTCAGAGGAGTAAGGATCATCATCCTCGGTTGCCCATACCAATGGTTCAGCTAGATTCTTTTCCCTTAGAGCTTGCAATCTGGTGAGAGCTGGTGGAACATGTGGATCAGCTTGTTGTCCTTTAGCCTGTTCCCTGCACTCAAAAGTAGATTCATCAAAACTAACATGAGGTGTTATCTCCACAACACGAGAGCTATTGTTGAAAACTCTATAAGCCTTGATCCGAGCGGCATATCCGAGAAATATGCCCTTCGAAGCCTTGGCGTCAAAAGTTTTCAACTGAGTCTTCCCATTGTTGTGAATATAACACTTAGAACCAAAAAAGCGAAAATATGAAATATCAGGCTTCCTGCGTCTCCATAGCTCGTATGGTGTTTTTCCCAAACGCTTGGTCAGAAGAGACCGGTTCTGGGTGTAGCAGGCTGTGTTGATTGTCTCAACCCAAAATCTCTTTAGCAAAGCTGAGCTTGTCAACATGGATGTAGCTGCATCCTTCAGTGTTCGGTTCCTTCGCTCAGCTACTCCATTTTGTTGCGGAGTACGCGCAGCTGATGTTTGATGAGTAATTCCGTGCTTCTCGCAGTACTCGATGATGGTTTCATTTAAAAACTCGATTCCACGATCTGATCGGATGGAAATAATTTTCATCTCTTGTTGGTTTGATATCCGATCCATCAGCCTGGGTAGCTCATCTCGGGTTTCACTCTTGTGACGCATGAAAATGGTCCACGTGTACTGACACGCACCCGTCGTGTGGTACGATCAAAATACCTGTGTATGCCCCAGACGGACAGTACACGCTCCTATGCCCACTACCGGACTGGTTAGTCTTAGCGGTAAGCTAGGGTCGATCCCACGGAGAGTGATGAACAACTTTACTCTTCAGTGTACAAATTGAGTTGTCACGGTCTCAATCTGTTTATCTGCACAATAAATTAGACAGAAATCAAATATAAAAAGGGGGTAAGATTTGGGGTAGGTCATGATCATTGTTGATATGTTAATTCGGTCATGGGCACACTAAAGATCCGTCCATGCTTCATATAAACTCAAGGCGTGGCCCAAAGACATTGGGGCATTTCAAGAGTTCATACTCCACACTTGGGATGGTTGAATCCCTTGTTGTCGTCTTGGTCCGAAGGTCACGCTTCACCCCGGTCACAAGGCCGTGCTTCACTCCTCCTTAGATAGTAGTCATACCCGATCTCTCCAAGTATGCCCCTCACCAACCTTCTCTTCCATACTTCCCATGTCCGCACCTACAGAGTAGACATAACTCGCGGAATATTCATTTCCGGGACCACGTCCAACCGGTCATTGGTATGCCTACGATACGCGAGATGAGTCCTTTGGTCGATAACCATGGCTTGATGCCTCGTCACAGTTGATGGGTGATTGTTAGAGAAGCCCAAGACTGAAGAAGGATGCAGTATCCCCTTGTCCATTCCTCACCATCCAGATCTACAGCACCATGTCAGGTGCTGCTTAGCTACTCGGTCATGGGCACATCGAACGCTGCCGTTTGTTATGCCCTGCCTTTGCTTGACATGGTACAGCTCCAACCAAACGGAGATCACCCGTTAGGTTAGGACTGCCCATGAGTTCTGCTCCAGCCCTTCCGGAACTACTGGACTCAACCGATGGCACAAGTGCCCCGCGAATATTTTACATATCCACAGTCAATCATTTCCCATACCCAAATCTCACCAAGTAAATTACTCACACATGATTAAATATATAAGGATGAGCGAAAGAGAACACATGAATAAAAAGAAATACGAAATACTCGAATTAAAAGTACCTAAGGCAACAACCTTGGATTTGTTCTTCAAAGCGGAATGTAAATAAAAGCAGATAAAGATTGTTTTGAACAGTAGATATAAAACTGAGAATAAAAGTGTTTTCTTCGGACTAAGAACTGGAGACTGATCGATTAACCAACATTGTGCCATCCGCTTTGGCTGGACTTTTATAGTCGTAGTGGCAGCGAGCAAAACCCTAAACTGGTGGACTGAATCGGCATGATTGGCAATTTCCATGTTGAGCGAGATTCTGAATATCTGTGATTGACTGGATTGATGATTGACAATCTCCGATTGATTGATTTATTTAGGGTAGGGCGCTAACCTCCAAATCCTTCCTTCCATAGATGCTTGACAGATATTGTGTGAATATTCTTCCACGCGGCTTTCCTTCTCAAGGTCTGGTGATTGACTGGCAATTGCTGTAGTGGTCAAACTGGTTGCATGTTTCATGATTTGATTCTTCGTAAGCAAAGCAGCTGCAAGATCTTCTTTGTTGTTGGGTGCATTGCGTTATTACCACGACTGCAAATGATGAACAACAACTTAGCTTCAGGGTTCACATGGAATCCTTCTTTCAACCTCGTCTCTTGCTTCAATTCATCTCCTGCTCTGCATACTCCTTTGCGTGGTCCTTGCAACCGACTGGATTCACTCCAGTTCTGCTCATTCTGACCACCTTTCCTCTGTTTGACTTGGACTGAGCTTCCTTCCTTCGAACAACAGTTTCTTTCCCCTGGACAGACTCTAATGACACAAAAAGACATGAAAAATAGGGCCAAATGGCCCAAAAGTCGAAGACGCATCACACCTACACACTTAAACCATACTTGCCCTCAAGTATGTTGGTGGATTCACAAAGACACCAAGAAAGAAGATGAATGAAAAAGAAATAAAACTACAAGACACGAAAGTGCGCAATCCAATGAATCAGTTCGTGCATGCATGTATCAACCTGTTAACATTCCACAACCCATTGAGCAATTACACCACATGATCATATTAGCAGTCTTCCTCACACACACTCAAGTGTTTGGCTAGTGTTTACTCTCATTTCATGCTGCATTAGCTTTCCTATTAGCTTGTTCGAGGATTTATGGCTATTAGTTAAACTGGTGCAAATTATCAAAAGGTCTTTATTTGGTTGTAATGGGGCATACGGAGCAGGGTGAGGACTTTTGGACAGTGGGTTAAGACTTCATTCCAGTCACATGGATTGCTCTTTCAATATAAGTGTTCCCACCAATCCTCATACTCCTTTCTTTCTTTGGGGTATTCTTTTCTTAGGCATGTATTGATCTTTGATCGCACTTAGAATTTTCATTCTTTTCATTTATACCCTCTTCTTAAACATTGACCGCTCCCTCTTTTTTATTAGCCCTCTTTTACTTGGGATTTTTCACTTAGAGCAACTATGTACCCTTCTTATCTTGTATGGTGTGGGAGACACACTCTGAATCAAATGTCATTACAAGGGCTTATGAAAGAAAAATTGCTTCAGCTCAAAGTGGTTAGCAATGGTTTATCATGCTCAGCTAAATCATTCCGGGGCTTCTAATTATGAACGAACTGCCCTTATCCTTTAATCTACACCACCAGCTAAAATCCACTAATAAGTTCTAGGATTACTAAGCAGCATGAACACACAGAAGATAGAAACAAATAGGCTCAATTCTCACAGGTATGGATTTCTGTATTCCCTCTACTGCTATACATGTAATGCTGCTCAACATACCATTCAAACCAGTCAAACCAAACAACATGCACACATTCCCTAATCCATATATCATGCGCACACACAGACTCAAGACTCAATGTACACTAGACTCTAACTGACACAAATCATAAAAGAAACAGAAATGAAAAGAACAAAAAGAAAAATAAAACCTAAACTAAAGATAGGGAAAGGAAACTTATTTGTTCTGGTCGGAGGCATCCTCCTCCTCTCCATCTGCTTTTGCCATCAACGCTTCAAAGCCCTTCTTCACGTTGGTATGGACTGCCGTCATCTCTGCCTTCAGCATCGCTACTTCTGCACGTAGCTCCTTCAACTCTGCCAATATGGCCACCATCTCGCTGTTTGAGCGGCGCGGAACCGCCTGCTCATTGGCCTTGCTCGGTTCTGCTCTGCCTGCTGTGCCCTCTGGATGGACCAGCGAGTAATTCCCATGCTCATCCACCTCAACAATTCTCCACCTCACGAAGCGCCCTTGGTCCAGAAATCTTGTATCAGCAGCTGCGAGATCATCTGGCTTCTCCAAGTTGAAATTGGTGAGATTCTTTGCAAGAATCGTCGCCAAAGGGCAGAGTGAGAGGAACTTGTTGTGGTGGGTCACACCAAACTGAAACTGCTGCGCTGCTGCGAACCCAAAGTTCACCCGTCTCTTCTCCATCATGCACCATAAAATGAACAACTCCTGCTGAGTCACCACGTTGGACCCCTCCAACCGCCCGTAGATGTTGTAAGCCAGCCATCTGTGGCAAATCTGTAGCGCTGGATCTCTGATCTCATTGGACTTGCTGCTGTTCTTCACATAGCGATTTCTGATGGAGATGATTGACCAGTAGTGGTCAATCTGAGACTTCCACTCATCCGAGGCTACCGTCTCTGCCTCCTTATACTCATCCTCATACACCTTCCGCGGCTCCAGTACTCCGAGTTGAATGTTCAACTCATTGATGGAGAGAGGGAACATCCTGCTCCGCAGTTGAAAGCGCAGGGTGCCCGGAGTCTTAATGCCATATTTTCTGCGGGGTTTGAATTCCACTGTCCCCATGAATTCTTCCGATAGCTTCTTGAACGCAGGGTAGTTCCATTCCAAAACCTTTCCCCAGCCGATACCCTTGAAATATCCCTCCACTTTCTCTTTGATTCCAAATGCTTCCAAGCTTTCTGTCAACAGGTAGTACCAAGGGAGGATCTCCCTGTTCTGCAGGATGGCATACCGCTGGCTGTTGCGTGGTATGGTCGCTCCAAATGTTGCAGGTCGTAGTACGCCCTTCTTCTTGGTTCCTGATTTCGTGGCGGTGACACTGGGTGTAGACTTCGCAGGTGCTTGAATCTCCCCCGAGTCAGAGCTGTCGATGATCTCCACTCTCTCTATTTCTTCCTCTTCTATCTCCTTTGCTTCTCCTTCTTTTGCCTTCCCTTTTTCCTCAGCTGTAACCCTCCTCACCGTGCTCGTAGTACCAACCTTGTTCCCTAATTTGCTCTGTTTGGACTTCTACGATAAGGGGGGTTTCGAGGTTTCGAGCTTCCTCTTTGCTCCCACCCCTTTCTCCTTGCTTTGCAGGGTGACATCTTCCTAGGCCCGCACGGGAACACTTTTTTCTGTCTCCTCCTCTCCCACTGGCTCTCCCTCTTGCTCGCCTTCTTGTTCTTTCCCCTCGTGGTCAGAAGTAGTCAGACCACCCTCCTTTGATTGAGATTGGGAGCGGGAAGAACTGGGGACTAGAGTAGGTTCCTTTGGTGGAGGACTAACTGCCTTCTTCCGGCGGTCTTCTTCTTCGCTGCTGCTGCGGTAGTGGTGTCTTTGACCACAGGCTTTTTCTTCTCTTTCTTCCTAGGCGGTTGAACATCTGGTTCTTCCTCGATCTGTACTTGCTCCTGGTCACCCACAGCGCCTCCTTTTCCGGTGGGTTGCTTCTCCGGTGAGGGAATCTTCTCCTGTTCCTCTTCTTCCACCCCCCAAGTAGGTGTGGTCTTTTCTGAACTGTGCACAAGAGTTTCCTCGGACGTGGTGCTGCGCGTTTTTCTCTTCTCCCCCACCGGCACAGATTTTGTAGCGGCTGGGCTTTTGGTTTGAGTACTGCCGGGGGCGGCGACATTTTTGTTCGTCCTTTTATGCGCGGCTTTTTTGATTCTGACCATGGTGATGGTTGGAACTTTGGGGTTTTCAGAAAGATGGCTAAGGTTGGTGAAGGTATGTGGAATGAGAACTGGGTTTGCGTGCTTAAATGGCAGATTGTGGATGACTGTTATGGCGAAGTGGAGGAAGTGACTGAGTGTAGGGCGGTTGTGGAGGCTGTGAGGGTTAATGGAGGAGGGTTTTTCTCTTTCTAACTGATGGAGTGGTGAGGTGACAGTTATGGGAAGTCGAAACAATCAACGGAATAAAATCATTACCAAATTTTGAAATTCAAATTTCGTGCAAAATCCCAAGCGCCGCAATTATACCAGCCGTCCTTGTCAGATGCGCCTCCACGTCATTCCCTGGTTAGACCGTCCCCATTCTACACACCGGTCTGCCACCTACACACTTTGCATCGCAAAGTGGGTTCGCAATCTACCCCGGACTTCCACCTACACACTTTGCATCGCAAAGTGGGTTCGAACCTCAAGATAGACTCTAAAAAACTTGGCCCACATTCTCCAGTTCTGACTTAGTCAAATACTCACTTAACTCCAAACAACTATTTAATAACTAATTAAGGGAAAGCGGTTGTGGTCTTACCGACGACCACTCCTGGGTTGCCTCCCAGTCAGCGCTCTTGTTTAATGTCTTGAGCTTGACTTCCAGCTTTGGCTCTTACTGATAAATAGGATCCAGTAAAGAACATTTCTCCTTGGTCTTCTTCAACTCTGAATAATCGAAGTACGGTTTTAAGCGATGACCGTTCACCACAAAAGTATCCTTTCCATTCAAATCATAAACTTCGACACTTCCATTTGGGAATAACTCCTTCACGATGTATGGTCCTCCCCATTTTGATCGAAGCTTCCTACTCATCAACTTAAATCGAGAGTTGAATAACAACACCTTTTGGCCAGACCAAAATTCCTTCTTCCTAAGCTTTGAATCGTGGATTCTCCTCGTTCTCTCCTTGTACAAAACTGCATTGTCATATGACTCCAACCGAAGTTCCTCCAATTCATTCATTTGCAACTTCCTTTCTTCTCCGGCCTTAGTCATACTGAAGTTGATTCTCTTGATCGCTCAGTAAGCTTTGTGTTCCACTTCTACTGGCAAATGGCATCTTTTTCCTAACACAAGCCTGAATGGTGACATGCCAATTGGAGTTTTATAGGCAGTGCGGTATGCCCATAACGCATCTCCCAGGTAATTGCTCCAATCTTTACGATTGGGATGAACCACCTTCTCCAATATGCCCTTGATCTCCCTGTTAGAAATTTCAGCCTGCCCATTGGCCTGAGGGTGGTATGCAGTCGTGACTTTATGTTTCACCCCCATTCTTTTGGTGAGTGCTCTAATGGTGGCATTGCAGAAATGAGATCCTTGGTCGCTGATGAGGATCTTTGGAACTCCAAATCTATTAAACACCTGCTCTCTCAAAAATTCCGACACCGTTTGAGCATCATTACTGGTTGTAGCCTTAGCCTCAACCCATTTGGATACGTAATCGACTGCCACCAGAATGTATTCATAATTCCCTGACTTAGGGAGTGGTCCCATAAAATCGATTCCCCATACATCGAAGATTTCCACAGGCATAATAGGCATTTGAGGCATTTCATGTCTTGCGATAATACCCCTACCATCTGACACTTTGGGCAGCCCTGTACTCATTTCTTGGCATCAGCAAAGATTGTAGGCCAATAGAATCCACTTTCCAATATTCTTTGCGCTGTTCTTCTTCCACCGAAATGGCCATTGCATGCTGTGCTATGGCACATCTCCAATATCTGAACATGTTCAATCTCTGGAACGCACCTCCGTATGATTTGATCTGTGCCAATCTTCCATAAATGCGGTGCTTCCCAAAAATAAGAGCGAGCTTGTGTTACCAATTTCTGTTTCTCGAACTTGGTCTTTCCTGGTGGCACTTCCTTGGTGAAAAGATAATTTGCTATGTCTGCAAACCAGGGCTCCTTCTCGGTTAGAGCACGCAGAGTCTCCATCTCCATATGATCTCGTACGGCGTACAGCCTCTCATCCGGAAAAACGTCTTCTATTGGTTCTCCATCATCCTTTCCCATTTGTAGCCTGCTTAGATGATCAGCTACTAGGTTGGCTGCTCCCTTCTTATCTCTTATTTCTAAGTCGAACTCTTGGAGCAGCAATATCCACCGGATAAGTCGTGGTTTTGATTCTTTCTTTGCCATGAGGTATTTTAAGGCGGCGTGATCGGTGTAAATGATCGCCTTTGTGCCCAGAAGGTAAGATCTGAATTTCTCGATTGCAAATACCACTGCCAGCAATTCCTTCTCAGTTGTGGTATAGCTACACTGAGCTGGATTCAAAGTCTTCGAGGCGTAGTATATAACGTGGCTTTCCTTACCTTTCTTCTGCCCCAATACTGCTCCAACCGCGTAATTACTGGCATCACACATGATTTCGAATGGTATCTCCCAATCTGGCGGTTGAATAATAGGAGCTGATACCAATCTATCCCGTAGATTCAGAAATGCCTCCTTACAGTCGTCATCAAAGTCGAACTGTACATCTTGTTGTAACAAACGGGTCATGGGTTGAGCAACCTTTGCGAAATCTTTTATGAATCTGCGGTAGAATCCTGCGTGGCCAAGAAATGCCCGTATGTGCTTGACCGTAGTTGGATATGGCAACTTGGCGATGGAATCGATTTTTGCCTTGTCCACTTCGATACCCCTCTCTGATATGACATGGCCCAGTACGATGCCTTCTTTCACCATAAAATGGCATTTTTCATAATTGAGTACCAGGCTTTTCTCCACGCATCTTTTCAATAATAGCTCTAAATGATTAAGACATGTGTCGAACGAATCACCATATACCGTGAAATCATCCATAAACACCTCTATGCAATTTTCCAATAAATCTGAAAAAATGCTCATCATGCACCGTTGGAAGGTTCCAGGTGCATTACAAAGACCAAATGGCATTCTTCGGTATGCGAAAGTCCCGTACACGCAAGTGAATGTGGTCTTTTCTTGATCTTCTTGAGCTACGAATATTTGCATATACCCTGAATATCCATCCAGGAAACAGTAATAGGCATTACCAGCTAGTCGTTCCAGCATTTGGTCGATAAAGGGCAATGGAAAATGGTCCTTCCGTGTGACCATGTTCAGCTTCCGGTAGTCTATACAAACTCTCCACCCAGTTTGTAGCCTCGTTGGAACAAGCTCGCCTTTGTCATTCTCCACAACCTGTACTCCAGATTTCTTCGGTACGACGTGAACCGGGCTGACCCATTGGCTGTCGGATATAGGGTAAATTATACCCAACTCCAAAAGCTTTAGGATCTCCTTAAGTACCACCTCTTTCATGACAGGATTCATTTTCCTCTGCGAATCCCGTACTGGTCGTGCTCCTTCTTCCAAGTATATATGGTGCATACACTCTGTTGGACTGATACCCTTTATATCTGCCAG
Source organism: Schizonepeta tenuifolia (assembly GCA_029490685.1). NCBI lineage: Eukaryota > Viridiplantae > Streptophyta > Magnoliopsida > Lamiales > Lamiaceae > Schizonepeta > Schizonepeta tenuifolia. The sequence goes on from CM055960.1 coordinate 6,668,714, forward strand.
GGTCCAACCAATGGCTTCCTTGTTCTCTCTCAATACTCTGACTAGTCTTTCTTCCTGCACCATGGTTAGATCAGAACTGATAATCACTGGAAGAGTTTCCTTCGGTCCCAAGTAAGCATATTGCAAATGTTTTGGCAGCTTTTTTAACTCCAAGACTGGGGCTTTCACAATCGAGGGCATCAGTTTCTCGTATTGCCCATACTGAGAGAACAACTCCGGTTTGCCCTGTCCCGATCCTCCGATGGAGTACACTTCCAAGATAATATCTTTAATCTTCCTGTCAACCTCCACTGCTGCTTCCAAAGTACTTTCCTTTAAAGAGTACAACTCCATGATAGCTTCCTTCATCTCGAGGTCCTCCGTTTGCACGGCATCTCGATCGGTCAGTCTGGCTTGTATCACCCTTTCTGTAATGTCACTTGAGCTGAACTCCAGGTTTTGCTCTTGTACCAATGGTTCGAATATGTCAATCATTTCTACAGACTCTAGGTCAGGCTTCCTTCTCATGGCTTCATAAATATTGAATTCTTCCACCACACCATCGAATTCACACGATAGAATTCTAGTCTTCATGTCCAGTTTAGTCTCTGCAGTCATCATGAACGGTCTGCCTAGCAGGATAGAGTTTTCCTTTGCTCTTGAACCGGTATCCAGCACGTAGAAGTCAGCAGGAAAAATCAGCTCTCCTACTTTGATAAGCACATCTTCGATAACACCCTCTGGGTACGCGTTTGACCTGTCTGCTAGTTGTATGACAACTCGGGTGTTCCGTAGTTCCCCCAAGTTGAGTCTGTTGAAGACTGCTAGGGGCATAACGTTTATAGATTCCCCCAAGTCCATCATGGCTTTGTCCATGTTCCTGCCTGCCATGTTGCAAGGGATAGTGAACATCCCTGGGTCTTTCTTCTTAGGTTGCAGTTTCTGCTGTATAATGGCTGACACACTCTCTCCCATGATATATTGAACATCTTCATCAATCTTTACCTTCCTTGAGCAGAGATCTTTAAAGAACTTGGCATACTTTGGAATTTGCTTAATCGCGTCCAGTAGGGGTAGGCTAAGTTCCAACTTTCGAAAGATTTTCATCATATCATTGGCTTCTTTCTCTTTGGCTTTCTGTTAAAGTCTACCCGGATAAGGGAGTTCGGTCTGCTCATCACCATCTATTTCTCCTGAAATTTTGTTGCTGGTTCCCTCCTCTCCTTGCCGGTTAGCTTCTGCCTCCGCCAAATTTTTTTCAGCTTGCTCATCATCCACCTCTGTGATTATCACTTGTGCCTGTTCCTTGTGGTTGATCCCTTGAGATGGGAGCTTCCCTGTATTCTCTTCTACTTTTGCCAACGCCTTCGCCAAATGACCAATCTGCACGTTGGTTTGATTCATACCAGCTCGGATTTCATTGCGGAACTTCTCACTTTCCTTAGCCATACTCTACATGGCCTCTTCCCATGGTGCTCTCCTCTGATGAGGCGGTTGATACACCTGCTGCTGCTGTGGCTGGTAGTGTTGTTGTTGTGGTGGGCCTCCCTGATATTGTCCTTGCTGTTGGTGCTGGGCAAATGATTGTGATGATCCCGGTAGACCTGTACCGTTCTGTTGTGGTTGACCATCCTGTTTCCATCTAAAGTTAGGATGATCCCTCCATCCTCTATTATACGTATTTGAAAACGGGTCATGTTTCCTCTGAAATCCTTCATTTCCCCCCATGGCATTTACGTCCATTATATCTTCACCAAAGTTGGGGCAATTTTCAGATTGATGCCCCACTGCATCGCATAGGCCACACTGTCTAACCTTCTTCTGCATGGTCAGACCACTCAGCAGTGTCTTTATTTCCTTCATCTTCTTTTGCAGCTTTGTCAGTTTATCTTTTTCCTCTCCTCTCTCTGGTATCTCTATGCTTCTTTCATGTCCATCATCTCTGGATTCTTCTGCCATTGTTCCCAAGAGTTTGAAAATCTCTTGAGGTGTTTTGCTCAATAATAATCCGTTGCATGCAGCCAATACCAGTCTTCGATCACTCCTCCGCATGCCCTTTACAAAGCTTTCCACTTGATCTTTTGGAGTCATCTGGTGGTGAGGACAGTTGCTAAGCAACTGTTTGAAACGAGTCCAATACTCATAAAAAGTCTACAACCCATCCTGCTTTATGTTTCGGATGTCCCATCGCATCCTTTCAACTCTTGTGGCTGGGAAAAACTCTTCCAAGAAACTCTACTGCATTTCTGCCCAAGTGGTAACACTTCCTTAAGGTAGATTGTATAGCCATCTCCTCGCTTTATCCACCAATGAGAATGGAAAAAGAACCAGTTTCACATATTCTTGCTGATTCTCATTGGACTGATGCATCACTGTCATTTCGAAATCCTGGAGATGGGTATGCGGGTCGTCTCCTGGATATCCATTAAATTTCGGTAAGACCTGTATTAATGCATGCAGGTTTCAAGTCAAACCGTTCAGGTGCGAAGGGATTCGTTGGTAAGGTGATCCCGTTCGGCCTGAGATTCAGATTAGTTGGGTAGGCCAACTGCTTGAGGGTCTGCGGCGGCTGTGGTTGATTACCCATAGCATCGCGTCTCGCTATTCGTACAAGTGCACGTAGTCGTCGTTCAGTTCGTTCAATATCTGGATCAAAGGTTAATGCTATCTGTACTCGACGAGTTCTACACATGCACTAATAGTGGAAGATGGAGTGAGAAGAGTAAAATTATTGCGCGTCACTCCCCGGCAACGACGCCAATTTTGACACGCACCCGTCTTGTGGTACGATCAAAATACCTGTGTATGCCCCAGACGGACAGTACACGCTCATATGCCCACTACCGGACTGGTTAGTCTTAGCGGTAAGCTAGGGTCAATCCCACAGAGAGTGATGAACCACTTTACTCTTCAGTGTACAAATCGAGTTGTCACGGTCTCAATCTGTGTATCTGCACAATAAATTAGACGGAAATCAAATATAAAAAGGGGGTAAGATTTGCGGTAGGTCATGATCATTGTTGATATGTTAATTTGGTCATGGGCACACTAAAGATCCGTCCATGCTTCATATAAACTCAAGGCGTGGCCCAAAGGCATTGGGGCATTTCAAGAGTTCATACTCCACACTTGGGATGGTTGAATCCCTTGTTGTCGTCTTGGTCCGAAGGTCACGCTTCACCCTGGTCACAAGGTCGTGCTTCACTCCTCTTTAGATAGTAGTCATACCCGATCTCTCCAAGTATGCCCCTCACCAACCTTCTCTTCCAAACTTTCCATGTCCGCACCTACAGAGTAGACATAACTCGCGGGATATTCATTTTCGGGACCACGTCCAACCGGTCATTGGTATGCCTACGATACGCGAGATATGTCCTTTGGTCGAGAACCATAGCTTGATGCCTCGTCACAGTTGATGGGTGATTGTTAGAGAAGCCCAAGACTGAAGAAGGATGCAGTATCCCCTTGTCCATTCCTCACCATCCAGATCTACAGCACCATGTCAGGTGCTGCTTAGCTACTCGGTCATGGGCACATCGAACGCTGCCGTTTGTTATGCCCTGCCTTTGCTTGACATGGTACAGCTCCAACCGAACGGAGATCACCCGTTAGGTCAGGACTGCCCATGAGTTCTGCTCCAGCCCTTCCGGAACTACTGGACTCAACCGATGGCACAAGTGCATCGCGAATATTTCACATATCCACAGTCAATCATTTACCATACCCAAATCTCACCAAGTAAATTACTCACACATGATTAAATATATAAGGATGAGCGAAAGAGAACACATGAATAAAAAGAAATACGAAATACTCGAATTAAAAGTACCTAAGGTAATAACCTTGGATTTGTTCTTCACAGCGGAATGTAAATAAAAGCAGATAAAGATTGTTTTGAACAGCAGATATAAAACTGAGAATAAAAGTGTTTTCTTCAGACTAAAAACTGGAGACTGATCGATTAACCAACATTGTGCTAGCCGCTTTGGCTGGACTTTTATAGTCGTAGTGGCAGCGAGCAAAACCCTAAGCTGGTGGACTGAATCGGCATGATTGGCAATTTCCATGTTGAGCGAGATTCTGAATATCTGTGATTGACTGGATTGATGATTGGCAATATCCGATTTATTGATTTATTTAGGGTAGGGCGCTGACCTCCAAATCATTCCTTCCATAGATGCTTGACAGATATTGTGTGAATCTTCTTCCACGCGGCTTTCCTTCTCAAGGTCTGGTGATTGACTGGCAATTGTTGTAGTGGTCAAACTGGTTGCATGTTTCATGATTTGATTCTTCGTAAGCAAAGCAGCTGCAAGATCTTATTTGTTGTTGGGTGCATTGCGTTAATACCACGAATGCGAATGATGAACAGTAACTTAGCTTCAGGGTTCACATGGAATCCTCCTTTCAACCTCGTCTCTTGCTTCAATTCATCTCCTGCTCTGCATACTTCTTTGCGTGGTCCTTGCAACCGACTGGATTCACTCCAGTTCTGCTCATTCTGACCACCTTTCCTCTGTTTGACTTGGACTGAGCTTCCTTCCTTCGAACAACAGTTTCTTTCCCCTGGACAGACTCTAATGACACAAAAAGACATGAAAAATAGGGCCAAATGGCCCAAAAGTCGAAGACGCATCATGTACCTAGAATTATCATCAGTAACAACAAGGGTATACTCGTTGCCATTCATGCTTTTTGGTGTAACTGGCCCGAAGAGATTCATATGGATCAGCTGTAATACTCGGTCAGTTGAGGGAGTTGTTTTCAACCAGAAGGAGGATCTAGCGAGCTTTCCCAGCTGACATGCACTGCAGATATGTGTTGTTGAAAACACTCGGTTTGGAATGCCCTTTGCATGTTCTTGTCTTGCAAGTCGGTTCATAGTCTTGAAATTCAGATGGTTGAGCCTTTTGTGCTACAGCCAGCTCACATCTGAACTGCTCTTTGATAACAGACAGGTGTCAGGAGGACTACTATTCCAGTCAGCATAGTAGACATTCCCGGTTGGGGATCGATTTCCCAACAATATGACCTGCTTTGTTCTGACATTTTTAACCCTGCAGCCCTGTGCATCAAACTTGACAGAGAAACCATTATCATAGAATTGGCTGATGGAGAGCAAGTTATGCTTCAATCCATCAACATATGAAACATTAGAAATCGACACGTGATTGGTTTCAAGGGTACCGCATCCCCTGGTGTGACCTTTTGAGTTGTCACCAAAGGTAACTGATGGTCCTTCTTTCTCCACGAAACTCCCATGAAAATCCTTCAGATTTGTCATGTGTTTCGAACATCCACTATCCATCACCCACATGGTTCGTGATGCTTTATTCTTCCTCAGCTGTTTCTCCTGTTCCTGCACAGAGAAACACGCTTAGGTCCCCAATTTTAGTTGGGTCTTGGAGGGTTAGAACCAGTTCCCCCTTGAACTGTGGGTCGTTTTTCTCTGTATACTCGGATAGATTTATCATTCCAAATCACTTTTCCTTCTCCATCAACTATAACAACACTTCGGTTATCCTTAGGCTTGTTGTTAGTAGTGATGTTCTGTTTCTTGGGAGGAGATGGATTTCTACCATTGTGAGCTTTAGGAGGAGAGGCTTTCCCCCTGTTTTGATGGTGATTCTTATCCTGTTGGTTTTGTCGATGAGGTCGGACGCCATGTTGGAATCTGTGTGGCTGAGTCTGATTCCATCTTCCTGACTGTTGACGACAGCTGTTCATGCCCTGTTGTTGATTCATGTTGTGGCATGAATATCTCCAGCTGTTGGAACTGTTCCACATCGGTTGGCTCTGATGGAACCTCTGGTTGAACTGATGATGGAAATGATGTCGATTCAGATGGTTGAATCCTTGTCGGTTCTGCGGCCGGTTCCATTCTTTCTGAGTTTGGCTCTGAGGTCGATTCAGAGGTCGGTTCTGAGTTCGATTTCGATTGTATCTCCGACGCCTCTGGTTCCTCTTCTAACTCTTGGAACATTCCCCCTCGGTTGATGTCCCAACCGATGGAATGTTCTGTTATCCGTCCACCGCTCCTTTTCCTTTCTCAGTTGAAGTTCTCTTAGTCGGTTGAGCTTGCTGAGGTTGGATTAATTTGTGGAGATTCAGACTCAACTGTGTTAGGTTCGACAACCTTGACCTCCACAGCTTTGATGAAGGTTGCTGGAGGAATTCCAGTATCCTTGATCACGTCATAACCGAGTCCAGACACGTCATCCATTTGTCTTTGATAACTGATGAGATTCTCAATGATTTTGGGTGACTGATATAGCTTTATCAGGTTGTCCTTCTCAGTTTGCAACTCTTTGAGGAGAATAGCTATATGCTCGGTCTGTACGTCTGACTTCTTCATCAGCTAGTCGATCTGAGCCTCTTGCTTGTTCAACTGATCTTGCTGCTCCTTGATCTGCTTCGTCAACTCCTCGTCGGTTGGAGCATTAGTTCGGTTGGCATCATTCAGTTGATTTTTGAGATTGTCAATCTCTTCAGTTTGACTCTTAATCAGATCGTCCTTTTCGGTTAAGGATTCTTCAAGTTTGGCGAACTGTTCTTGAAGACTCTTAAACTCAACCGATTGCTGATGCAGTTCCTCACTGAGTTCTTGAAAGTCACTCCAGGAGGGTTCCAACTCTTCATCCAGTGTTTCCTGCATGTTAGAAATATTAGAAGAATTTAAGTTAGCAGGACTAGAGTGTACCTCAGTATCATCCTGGTCGGTTCCAAGTGCCATGAGGCATTGATCCTGACCGATATCGTTGTTGGTGGAAGTCAGCTCATCCTCATCTTCAGTCTCGGTGAAGATGTCCATGTCGTCAGCTGCTTCTTCTGCAACCATGGCCTTGTTCTTTCCAGTTTGTTTGGCCCTCAACGCTTCTCTTTCTTTCTTTGAAAGGTCTGGACAATCAGCTTCGAAATGTCCCTCCTTGCCGCATTCAAAGCAACCGTTGTTCACAGGCTTTGAGTTATCTCGAGTTCGGTTAGATTTGTAGAACCTCTTTTATTTTCCGAACCGAGTATCCATGTCAGCTAGCTTCTTTGACAGGGCAGCTATATTCTGTTGCAGCTCTTCTCTGCTTGGCTCCTTCGTAGCTGTGTCCGCAGATCGTGTTAGCCTTGATGTTCGAGGCTTGGAGCAGTTAGCTCAGAGTGCTACTGTCTTTGTGGCTGAACCAACATCCTCATGTCGACTCGTCTGAACCGTGGACTGAGATCTTCGTCGGTTCACCTTATACTCATTTCCTTTTAAAATTGAGAACAATCTTTCAGTTCCCATCTCTCCAAGATGAGCTCGGCTCTCATGGATATTGGTGAAGATATCCCACTCAGCTGGTAGAGCTTGTAATACTTTGAGGTTGATTTCTCTCAAAGTATCTTTTCCTCTTCGGATGGACTGGATCCTTCTGATGATGTCCATGAACCGGAGCTCTAATTGATCAATGGTTTCATCAGTTCTCAGACAGAAGTTGTCAAAGTCTTGACAGGCATGGGAGAATTTGTTCTCCTTTGTTTCGTCACTCCCTTCGCTAAGAGATGCCAGAATATCCCCACATCTCCTTAGCGGTGTCGCACTCTTCTATCCACGGGAGATAGTCTTGTCCAACAGTGGACATGATAGTGCTCTGAGCCCAGATATCCAACTGGCTCACTTTGGCTTCCTCTGGAGTGAAGTCTTCTGGCTTCTTCTCCACTAACTCCTCAGTTGCATCCCCATCATTGGGATTTGTAGGAGTGCGAGTGACTATCTCTCTCTGATGATGATCGGTCCAGATGAAAGTACTTGTTGCATTCTATGATGCTTTGACAATAGAATCTTCTTCATCCGAGTTCTTTAGGATGTATAGTTCACAACCGAGAACATGATCACGATCTTGTCTTTAACATCCATCTGCACACAACAATAGAAGAAAAATGCAAGCAGATATGCACTAGCGTGATAAAGAGATCTGTTCAGTTGACCACTGAAGAAAACACCTCGAATTCACACCTCGTGAAACAAAGTCAGCAGTCTTTTGAACCACTGCTCTGATACCACTTGATGGTCCCGATACGAGTTCTGGTGTATGGGGGGGAATACACCAGATAAAAACTTTTTAAAACAACTCTTGAAAAATCAACAACCGAGTAATAAGACTCAGCTGGATTTACAACCGAGTAAGCAAGCTCAGTTGGAAGAGTGGTGCTGTGCGGAATGTGGTGGAAAATAACAACTCATATAAATATAACTCACGCAAAAATGCAAGGTTGGTCAATAACCAAGACAGTTAACATGTAAAGATGCAATTTGTATGCTGGTCAGTCGGTTAGTTGAATATGCAATAAGTAACTGAATAATAAACACAACACACAAAGATTTACGTGGTTCGGAGATAACTCCTACGTCCACGGGGAGTTGTGAGTCCACACAACTCAGTCCAAGTTCTTCTGGACAAAAACCACAAAGCTTACGCGGGCTTTGCAACCGTTGAGATAAGTTTACGGGTACTTATCAACCTTACAGATAAGTTTACGGGTACTTGTCAACCTATTTACTCAATTACGGGAAGAGTAGGGTCCTAACAATCCTTTTGAGAGGATGTGTGAAAAAGTGGGTTTCCAACTAATAGCTCGAACAAGAAAGAGAGCTAGGATCTAACACTCTACGAACTCTCAACTAGTGATGTTCTCAAGGTTGGATCGAAAAACACAGAGATAGAATCTAACACTCTAGAACTCTCAACTAGTGATGTTCTTAGAGGATAACAGCAGTTTTGCTTGAGTGCAGAATAAAGTCCTTCTTTCGCTCGTATATCTCTTCTCGCACTTGTCTATCATGTTAGTCTTGGTGAATGAATGAAGGGCTCTATTTATAGGCGGAGAGAATCAACTAGCTGTTGCAGGAGCCGTTGATCTCTGTTCTTTAAAAGCGATGGCTTGTCTCTCATCTCTGCAGACTTTCCGGATTTGGCAACTGAGTGCTTCTGCTTTCTATCTGAGACAGCCTTGTGTTGGGCCAAATGAGTTAATGACACAGAGTCAAACCTTCACGTGACTTCCTTATTTGAAATTCAAATCTTAACCTTTGACCTCCAACACTTGATAGTCGGTTGAGTCGTTTGATCTTCATCTGATAGGTCTTCAGCTAATGTTCTATCTGAATGCTTCTGTCTGAGTAGGAACAGTTGAACTCTCAGCTGACTTTGAACTTCAAGTTGTCGATCTTCTCAGTTCGAGTCCTTCAACTGATGTTCTGAATCTTGAACGCTCAGTTGGCTCGAACGCTCAGATGACTTTCTTCCATTTGATGTTTTCTTACAACTTCTCCCTTTTTAATTCTCATCTGATGAACGCTCAGTTGTCTTCCTTACAACTGATGTTCTATCTCTTGAACGCTCAGTTGTCTTTCTTACAACTGATGTTCTCTTGCATCTTCCCCCTTTGAATACTTAGTTGACTTTTGCATCTTCCCCCTTTGAATGCTCAACTGTTGTTCTGAAACTTGAACGCTCAGGTGTTTTTCTTACACCTGATGTTCTATCTGAGTGAAGCCTTGTTGCCGTCTTCAGCTGGAGTCCTGTAAAGATAAAATCTTAACAATGCTCAAACAGCGAGACTAACTACTAACATTAGGATCTGGCAACATCTACTCGGTTGGGGTCAGTTGGTTTTGGAATCAATCAAAACTTTACTTAAATTTTCCAACAAAGGATAAACAAAATTTGTAACTTAAAAACCCCACCTTAACCTTCTTGACCCGACAGACGAAAACTGCAAATTAATTAATCAAGTCTTGCGCGTCAATCCTAATAATAATTATGAAATGTCAAAATGCATGCTTTGATAAATATCAAGAATTTCAAATAAGACTCGAACTTAATTACTGAATACTATAATCACTGCTTTAATCTTAGATTCGACATACATGCATATATCCTCACAGAATCATCAATCGAAATATTAATTTAATTTATTTACGTTCTATCTAGATTATTGCACAACAATTAACAACAAAAATCCACTAAGTCAAAATGCACACATATTAGTTTAAATCACCTCATTCCTAATTGAAACAAACATAACTTATTTATTTATATGCCTTTACATACCAGAAGGAAAACACAATAATTAATTACTAAATTTTTATTTTGTATAATATATACTATTACAAAGATCATATAATACATTTATATTTACACATATATACACGCATAAACAACTATACTCAGTGTTAATCTTATATACAACATATTAATATGTATATGATATGCATACAGACAAAAAGTAAAACAATACAAATCATTTATTAACTCTTCTTCGTATAATGCTTACAAAAATTTTACTAACGCACAATTTATACTTATCAACCTATATACACCTACGCATATTATAATATTTATATTAAACAAAACATCATCATAATTTGTTGCTGAAATTTTAATGCTAACAACCTAGTAACCTATCTGGAGACATCAAACAAGAATAAAACAAATATCTCTACTACTTCTACATATTTTGAGAGGATATTGCTCATCGATGAAGAACACACATAAAGAGAAACATGGTAAAAAGAAAAGAAAAGAGAAAGAATGATACCTCTCATCAACCGGTTGGAAAATATTTTGAAAAAGGAGTTTTGTAGTTGCGTGAAAATAAAAGAACTTAGGATCTATTTATACAATTTATCCAGGGCAGAAGAAGATAATTATGGAACTTAATAGCTTTTCCTCCAAGTATTAGGAATAATAAAGAAATTAACAATTCATATACTAAACTGTAATACCCCACAAATTTCGTACTGACTAAAAAATTTAAAGTTAATAATAAAAATGGCTTTGCACGCCTAAGTTCATGAATTTGAATTCTAAGATTTACGGTGAAATCCGTTTCCAAAAATAATTTCCAGAAATCGGACGAACGACTACTGTATTTAGGGTTATCGCGTACAATAACTTTTTAGTTCTGGAACTCAGATCGGAAAACCGTCTGATTTTTACATTCAAGAAATCGCGATACGAACTCGCCCGAGAAAGTTCATTTTTGTGATTTTCCGGACGAAATTTGGACTGTGACGTCCCGACTTTTTCTCGGATTTTGAAAAACGATTTAGGTTTTCCGAGTACGTTAATTATTTCCAATTTAACGGACGAATTAGATTTCGTCAATTCCGTAGCTAACTAGAAAAGTATTTCTCGACTTTTAAACGATGTTTTAGAGCCGGAAATGAGGAATTTCGAATAAAATTTCCTCGCCAAACGAAACTTAACGACTCACTATGTTGTAGGATATTTCTTTCCCCTACTTTATGACTCACCAAGGTAAGTCATCACCCTCCTCCTTATCCCACCAAAACCGCCACCCCACTCCCTCATCTCACTCTCATTTTCTTCTCCAATTCCTCCATTGAAGCACCAAACTCAAGCTCTTCCAAGATCCACAACTCTTGCATTTACCGATTAAATTCCAATCCGATTTCATATATCGAAAGGTAAGAACTTCATCTCTAGTTTGATCCGAACAAATCTTCTTTCCCCTCTCTTTCATTTTTTTTTAAAATTAGGAAATGGTTTAGTATGTGATTTCTTAATCGATACGTGTTCTAGGATGCTTAGAATCGAGTTCTACGGATCGAATCATGAAGGAAAAATCAAGAACCCCAAGCCCTATTATTACCGAAAATTTTTCTGTTTTGGGGCTTTCCATTTGTGCTCGATTTCTTCAGCGAATTGATGATAGATTAGTGTTTCTTATGACGTTAATTGATAGTATGAATTGTTTTAGAATTTTCTAAAAATAAAATCCAAAACCTAAGAAACGAACAAGGCTTGATTTAGGTTAGTAAATGTTTAGATATGCTCGATTGTTTAATGGAAATGAATTATACGATGCATGATGATGAATATATATTAATTTGAGAATTTTCTAAAAATAAAAAGAAAAGTGTAAAAGACGAAGATGTGGTGATAAGTCGAGGCTCAATAATGTTTTGATAATATGATTTGCATGTTAGGAATGCTCGTTAGATAATAATCGTTGTCGTAAAATTTGAATGAAAACGGAGAACGTAAAATTTTACGTAAGAGACGAACAACGATCGATAAGTCGAGAATAAACAATGATATGAGGATATGGTTTGCATATTTATGATTCTTGATAGTTGATGAATAATGTTGTAAAATTTGATTGAAATCCAATGACTTTGAATAATCCGTAAGAGACGAATAATTGTACGTAATTAATGATAGAAACGGCGATTGAGGATGATAATTGGATATTAATGATCATTAATGTTGAGGGAACGAAATTGTAGTTGACGTCGTGTTGATCCGAGCTATAAAATATTGAGTTTATGTTATAATCGAGAAGTTAGGACGAGAATTGATAACTTGATTGGTTTAGTAATTGTTTAGTTGAAACGACGAGGTTTTAAACATCGTGTCTATAGATGAGTTTTGAAAAGGAGTTCTTCACGTACGAGAGTACGTGTTGACTGCCTTGACGTGATAATTTCGTGAAAATGTAGGTTCGATAACTTAGAACGAACCAAGGAAGTCATACGTCGATTCTATCGAACAATTAGGGTTAACCGCGGCAGTTTTGCGACCCTTGCCGGAAACTGTAATATATCTTAGCTCGTTTATCGGATTTGAGATCCGTAAATTGGAGAGTAAACTAGACTTCCAAGGCTTTCTAACGGAACAGGGCACTACCCCTGTTTCCAAATGCTCTGTTCTGGGCAGCCCCCGGAACTACTGTAATGCGCAGTGAATTTTCAGAACTTGATTTTCCTAAGTTGTTTTCTTCACAACTTAGTTTCTTTCGATCATTTAAGTCGTAATGAGTTAACGACTATCTTTTCTACTGACCTAAGAGTCGAGTAAGGAACCTTTCAAGTTCTAACGAGATTTGTTCAAGTCTCGTCCCCTTTTAATCAAAAAGAATCTAATAGCGTGCAAATGCCTAAAGAACTAAAAAGACTACGACTTAAACCAAATTCCAATCTCCGTTTCCTTTATTCACTTACGATCGAGTTTAAAGTATGTTTATCTTACGATGAAGGAGGAAGTCAGCAGTAAGGGAAGGACGGAAGACTAGAAGACGAAAGTACAAGTAATAAGTTTTGTATCATCGAGGTGGGCTTTCTTATATAACAAATAAAATGTGGGTTTTTTTTTCACAACTCGAAAGTAATTCTCTATCGCTTTGATAAACGTGTTTTCAAGGTGATAATCATGGCATAAACTGTTTAAATATTTTATGTGAGTTTTCTTGTACCTATCTGAGTTAACATTCGTGTTTTCCAGATTTTTAGTTAACCGCTAGGATGTTAACTATCGATCGGCTCTGAGTTAGCTATTAAGCGCTTTCCAGAGTTAGTGCACTTTGTAACCTGTGGTGTATGTGGTATCCTGTTGAGGGGTAACCAGCCACGGTGAATGAGAAATTGGTCAAGATTTGAACGTAACATACCAGAAAAATGCTTGCAAGCTAATTTATATAAATGAGTCAGAAAATGTTTAGTAGACACGGGCCAATTTCAATAAAATCCCGATGTGCTACGATTATGAAATGCCTGATTATTTATACTTATGAATATTTTTCGGCAACGTGCCCACTAAGTACTTTTATACTTAGCCCTGCATATGTTTTCTAAATGTACAGGTTGAAGCGATGGAAGCGGAGAGGCTTGAATTAAGTTGTCTTAGGAAGACTTTAGTTAGTATGAATCACATTTTCGCTGCAAAACTCTAAGTACTTTGATGTTATGTACATTACGTAAAACTCTGTAGTTTATGTCTGTAAACTTAAACTTAGATGCCTTTTGAGTACCTTCTGTCGAATAATCCTTCGAGAATTACTCTTCCTTTTGTAAATAAAGTCTTGTTCATAGAATGTATGATGTCTCTTATGTATGTATGTTTAGTCAGTCCCCTTCTTCCCCGCTTCTTTAATCCAATCCCAGTCGCACCCCGGCTTCTGCCGTCCCTCGGAATTTGGGGCTGTGACAGAGTGGTATCAGAGCCATCGTTTCTGCTCTGGATATGAGTCTTCCTTCGAGTAGTAGTATAGAATATTCATTCGTACTCTATATCGAGTCTTCTTTCGAGTCGTAAGATAGATTAATTTGTTTATACTCTAGATCAGAGTCTTCTTTCAAGTAAAATTAGGAGTTAAGTTATAATGTTAAGATTTAGAGTGTAGAGGACAACTCAACCTCCCGCTACGTCGACTCAACGAGGAAAGAAAGGAAATAATTTTAAATAATGTGATTTCTTTTTAATAAGAAATTTTATGAATAAGTATGCAATGAAAATGAGAATGAGAATGAGTTGTGTGCCCAAAATAAGAATTTTATGAAAGTACAATTTAATTTATACTTTGTTTTGACTATGTGATTTTGTGATAGTACGAGTACTATCTTATGTGAAATTATTTGCGCAATAATTTCCTTTATTTCAAAAAAATACATGGCACGAGAACTTAGAAGGAATCTAGGGATTTTTCCCGGTTCAATAAGAATGTAGACTTGAAATCTAAGGTCTTTTTCCGATACCTCGAGAACTTAGACATTTTTAAGAAACGTTAATCCAAATGATTTCAAAAGGAGATCCACAACACGAGAAGAATTTCTGTTGATGAATGTCACGTGCGTATGGTGACATGAATAAAGACTCGGCAAAGTCGACCTTTGTTGTAAGTGGCATGAACAAAGTCTCTTGGAGATGACTTTGTTTTACCTTTTAGGAGCCGTTCAAGTATTCGATTAGCTTAAAATTTGTATCTTCCTCGAGAAGATTGAGTATTCCGAGCTAAATTGGAAAGTTTCCGAAAGTTTCTTTTTAGAAGCAGTTGTGTACACAATTCGAGAAATTGCTACTTGATTTAGGAAAGTAAATTCTGTATGAAGTGAACGATAGAACGAGACAGAAGTTCCATATGATTGAGAGACTGTTATGTGGACTTGATCAACCACATAATAAGAAACTCAGTAATATGGGTCTTATGCCCCGCTAGCAAAACCTTTTTAGTATGGTATAAGTGGTTTAAAGAGACAAATGTTACTTACGTATAAGTAACATGTAACGATGTCGTTCCGTTTCTTTTCGTTTCATTTTTCAGTAGAGTTTGCCTTGTTCGAACTTTGCGAAGAGAGTTGTTTTATTATTAAGAGTCAAGCACGAAGCTTGATTAAATTTCCAACGATCGCTCGATTTTTAGCGATGATGACTAGAACTTATGTTTTAAAAAGTTATTCTTTAGTTATATTCCATTTCTCTTTTGGAATTTATATTTTTATATACATCATCCTTGAGTGAAGAATGCGACACGTATGAGTATTAAGAGTCACAAACGATAAAGTCTTTTGTAAATGAATGCTACTTTTGCATAAGTAACATGAACAAAGTAGACGTGCCTTGTTTTAATGAATGAGAATCGATGAAAATTTTTTTCTTTGAGAAAGAAATAAGGAATAATGAAGGAGAATAACAAGGAATTAAAGTAAGAAATTTAAAAAAATGAGATAAGGAATGGGAATAAAATCTTGAAATTTTATTTCTATATATTGTGAGTACGAGAGCAATTTTCTGTGAAATTGCTAGATGTTTAAGATAAGTTTGTTAGATTAAGTGTGGTGATATTACAATTGAATAAGGAATATTCATTTTGTAATTTAAGATTTTCCGTAAGATAAGATATCATCATACCGTTACTGATCCGTGTTTATTAAAAACTTTGTAGGATGGCTTCCAGTAGTGACACGGCTTCGGAGAGTCAGTCCCTGCCACAGCGTACTTGGGCAGATCAGTTATTGGATAGGTATAGAGATTATGAGGCAAACCCGAGACACGACGTAGGACAGAGGATTAGTTACTTTTCGTTAGTTTATCATCCAGTCTGGCGTTCTATTACAGAGGGTCAGGCTATACTTGACTTGGTTAAACGATTACCAGAGGAATGGCGTGGTTGGGCACACGATACGGCATGGTACTATCTTGGGATGTTTGGCGACGATACAGAGCCGACAGGGGATTACAAGGGATTTGCTTTAGAGATACACAGGCGTTTCTTTCAGAGCAGACACATAGCAGCATATCCTGTTCAGGCGCATCCTCCCTACACACACTTCCCGACAGATTCAGGGTCAGAGCATGACGAGATAGGTCTAGAGATGATTGCACAGTTGGAGATCCCTTCAGTGATGGTACCCAGTGAGGGCACAGGGGAGTTAGTTGCAGAGACAGTTGATGGATTAGGGTTACCTGCTCCTATCCTACCCGAGCCTTCTGCGAGAGTTCAGGGACCATTCGAGACAGGATCAGAGTACTTAGACACGGACGCAGAGCTTACCGCCCTGTTACAGTTACCATCCTCATACAGACCCCTTGATGAGATTTGCACGGAGTTGGCCAGAGTTCGGGCTGAGTTTGAGGCAGGACCATCCAGGGTCCGTTCCAGGGAGGAGTACGAGACGAGTTCCCTTCCTGACCACCTGCTGCCTCCAAAGAAGCGGGCGTTAGTAACCTGCTGGGACTACCTGGTTTCGGATACCGAGATGACAGTTTCAGATGTGCCTGTACTGCCACCACTTACACTTACAGACGGCACTACCTTGAGGGTTGACGAGGCACTCCAGTTTGCTTTCGGTTCAGAGTCAGAGGATGAGGATCCGGAGGAGGATCCGGAGGTGGATCAGGACGAGGACCCCGAGGAGGATTAGGCCATAGAGGGCAGTGGTGACTTGACCGCAGTTTGTTGAGCAAGGCGTCAGGGACGCATAGTAGTATAGTAGCCTTTTGTTATGTACATAGTCGGATCAATAACTAGATAGTTTTGTAGCACTCCAAAGGATACGAAATTTTATGAATCTTTTCCGTTCTAGTACTTCCAGTAGTATAGTAATGCAATATGTTAGTGCATCCTGTACATGTAGGCAGTTAGCCTAGCTTAGACTCGTTGTAGTCTAGTTTTGTATAAGTCCTTGTTAAAGGCAAAACTAACATATTCTTTTTGATGTATATATAATATACATGACCTATGAGAGGGTTTTAGTCACAAGAAAGTTTCTTATGAATCGTATAACTAAACCAGAATGCCAAATGAACTCGTGTAACGAGTGTTTAATTTAACCTTGGAGGTTAAAAGTTGAAAGAAATAGAGTCGAAGTTAATTTGTTATTCTCGTTTACGTGGAAGTATTAAGTGGGAAAAGAAAAAGGTTAGTGAGAAAATGAAGGCTTAAAAGCAAGTACTAATGAGAAAATTTTTGTATCTTATAGTTTTAAAAATGTCGCTGAGAGCTGTTAACGATCGAAGAGGACCTGATAGTCCTAGAGAGTCTGATAGAGGTCAAGAACAACGTATAAGCGAGGAAAGGCAAAAACACCCAGCAACCTTTTCATTTTCCCTATCTCCGCAAGGTTATAGCATTGAGGATTTATTCTTCGGAAGAAAACCACCATATTTCTATTGATCTGGTAATCCGAGTGAGGCCGAGCAATGGATACGTTCTATAGAGAGAATCTTTGAACCGATCAGACTTAGTGATGAGGAGCGTCTAGCATGTGCTGGGTATCAGCTAACTGGACCAGCTAAATATTGGTTGAAGACTAGACAGAGAATTATGCCAGTAGAGCAAGCGGCTCTAACCACCTGGAATGGTTTTAAGGAGGCATATTATGAAAAGTATGTATCCGATCAAGTCGAAACTAAGGAGGAAATAGCCAAGAAGCTTCAGGGAGAACTTAAGTATGAACTGGGAATAGCAGTAGCCAGACAGGAGGGACTGAGTTATGCAGAACTACTAGGACGAGTCCGTGAAATAGAGGCATTAGTGCCTAATAAAGGAAAGATGGTAATGCCCATACTAGCACTAAACCAGACTTCAACCCAAAACCCTTCCAACAATAATATTATCCATAAGGGAAAGAGGAAATGGGAAAGGAGTAGCAGTGAGTGTTACCAGCGCCACAACAATCAAGGAAAACATAATAGGACTCGGCAGAGTTTCCAGCAGCCAGGAAAAGGAAGTAAATATGGAAAGGAAGTAAGGCAAATGAATAAACCATAGGGAAATAAACAGTCAGGGCAAGGCAAGAGAAACAATCTACTAGGACAGCTGCAAGGGCAGCCAAGGAACGGTAACCAAGGAAAAATTACTAATCCAGCTTGTCCTAAGTGTGGTAAGGAACACCCCGGTGATTGTCTAGCAAACTCTGGTGTTTGCTTCAACTGCAGACGTAAGGGACACGTTAAGAGGAATTGCCCAGAATTGAGGCAAGCGGCAGAACAGAAACAGGAAGTTTCTGCATGTCCTAGATGTGATAAGAAGCATGAGGGTGTGTGTCTAGCAAACACGGATAGATGTTTTAAATGTGAGATGCTGTGACATCTTCAATGGAGGATGATTAAGTGAAGAAGATGAAGATTGAGAGACTGCAGCCGAGAGAGAGAGAGATGGGAGGAAAAATGGTTGTTTTGTTTGTTGAAGACATGATGAAATGGTTGAAAATGTATAAAGTGAAGATTAAGGTGTCATTTACTTAGACATGGTCAAACATGCATGTCTTCCACCTATTTAACTAAAAAAAATAAAAAAAAAAATAAAAAAAAAAAAGAAAATATCGGCTGAATGCAGAAATTTTTGAAGGGTTATGGGTTTTTCCGGCGCGATCCGACGTTACGGAAAAATGAACGACGAAAAACGTTGCTCGGTACAAAATCGTCGCGATTCGATTTGACTTAAAAAATTCTAACGTATGAACTTAATTGGAAAATAAATTTACAAAATTTATTTTGACAAAAACTCGGGACGACACAGTCCGAGTTTCGTCCGGAAAAACATAAAAACGAACTTTCTCGGGCGTGTTCGTATCGCAATTTCGTGATTGTAAAAAAATTAGACGGTTTTCCGTTCTGAGTTTACGAACTAAAAACTTTTCGTACGCGCTAACCCTAAAAACAGTAGTCGTCTAGCTGACTTCTGTAATTTATTTTTAATAACGGATTCGACCGTTAGCCTTAGAATTCAAAATTGTAAACTTAGGCGTGCAAAGCCATTATTTAATTAACTTTAAAAATTTTAGAACGTAAGGAATTTACGGGGCATTACAACCATCTAGGAAAAGCTAAGGGTAAGAAGAGACACGTTGAGTCGTAAGACTCCAATTAAGTTTAGGTATCTCTACGTTGGAGAAGAAACACTTGTACGAGGATTCGAGATGATGGGTATAGAAATGCACGATACATCAGCATCGATTACAGAGCAAATAACGACACTAGTAGTTATACCAAATTGCGAGAAAGATTATAAGTACCTAGATAAAGGACGAGTCGATCGAGGAGTTTCGACTAAGGATAAGAACGGATAGACCAGACGGTGATTCCGAAACAATGAGTATTATGGTAGAAATGAAAGAATGGACTTAGTAAAAACCAACGATAACGAATTTAAGATTTAAGAAAGGATTTCTGCTGGAATAGAGTGAAACGAGACATCGCCGCATTGATAGAAAAATGTTTTAGCTTATAAGTAAGTGAAAGTTTTTCACTGACAACTATACGAGTCGTGATAACCATTAAGGTATTCCAGAATGGAAATGGAAGGATATGGTTACGATTTTATGACAACGAAATTTTTGTAGGTCACGAGGCAGAAAGGTTAGATAGCAAACTTAGCTTTAGTACCGCTTCTCACCTCTAGTTGAATGGACAGTCTGAGAAAACGATTCAGATACTTGTTGATAAGCTAAGAACGATAATATTAGCCGAAGAGCGAATTGAAGAACACGTAGCTAACAACTGAATTGTTATAACAATAATTATTAAGCTACGATAGGTATTATGACTTACGAGACCTTGTAGAAGGAGAAGATTTACATAGTTGCCTTATTATTATAAGGTAGGTGAAAGCAAGAATTTAGGACCAGACGCGGTCAATGAAATGATCGAGATCATTCGATAGATTCGAGTCAGAATAAAACGAGTTTAAAGAAGACAAAAGTCTTAAGTATATACGACAATTCAAACTTAATAATCGAGAAGGAAAATAAAAGCCCCTTAAGATTTCTCCGTTAATGAGAAACATTAGTTCCGTGTCAAGTTCAGACTTCGATAAAGATTTATTGTCACAACCCCAAATCCCGAGGGACGGCAGAAGCCGGGGTGCGACTGGGATTGGATTAAAGAAGCGGGGAAGAAGGGGACTAACTGAACTAAACATACATAGGAGACATCATACATTCTATGAACATGACTTTATTTACAAAAAGAAGAGTTAATCTCAAGGATTACTCAACGAAGTTCCCAAAAAGGTAAACTAGGTTATATTACAGAACTTATACCACAGTGTTTTACTAATATACATAACATCATAAGTTTAGAGTTTTGCAGCGGAAATGTGATTCATACTAACTAAAGTCTTCCTAAGACAACTTAATTCAAGCCTCAACCTGCACATTAGAAAACATATGCAGGGCTAAGTACAAAAGTACTTAGTGAGCACGTTGCCGAAAACATATTCATACTTATAGAAAATCAGGCATTTCATAATTGTAGCACATCGGGGTTTTATTGAAAAGGGGCCCGTGTCCACTAAACATTTTCTGACTCATTTATCATAAATTAGCTTGTACAAACATTTTTCTGGTATGTTACGTTCAAATCTTGACCAATATCTCATTCACCGTGGCTGGTTACCCCTCAACAGGATACCACATACACCACAAGTTACAAAGTGAACTAACTCTGGAAAGCGCTTAATAGCTAACTCAGAGCCAATCGATAGTTAACTAATAAATCTGGAAAACACGAAGGTTAACTCAGATAGGTACAAGAGAACTCACATAAAATATTTAAACAGTTTATGCCATGATTATCACTTTGAAAACACGATTATCAAAGCGATAAAGAAAAGGTTTTCGAGCATTGCTCGTTTTGTTTCATATATATAAAAGCCCACCTCGATGATACAGAACAACTAAACAGGTTTCCGTTCTTCGGTTCTTCCGTCCTTTCCTTAGTGCTGGCTTCCTCCTTCATCGTAAAATAATCACACTTTAAATTCGGTCGTATAAGATAATCGAACATGGAAATTCGAATTAGGTTTTAGTCGTTTTGTTTCTTTAGGCATTTGCACGCTACTAGTTTCATTTTAATTAAACGGGAACGAGACTTGAACAAATCTCGTTTAGAACTTGAAAAGTTTCATACTCGACTCCTAGGTCAGTAGAGAGGATAGTCGTTAACTCGTTACGACTTAAACGATCGAAAGAAACTAAGTTGCGAAGAAAACAACTTAGGAAAACTAGTTCTGAAATTTTACTGTGCAATGCAGTAGTTCTGGGAACTACCCAGAACTGAGGAATTGGAAACATGGGATGAGCCCTGTACTGTTAGAAAGCTTGGAAAGTCTAGTTTACGCTCCAATTTATGGATCTCAAATCCAATAAACGAGCTAAGAGATATTACAGTTTCCGGGAGGGGTCGCAAAACTGCCGCGGCTAACCTTAGTTGCTCGATAGAATCGACGTATAACTTCCTAAGTTCGTTCTAAGTTCTCGTACTCGATTTGTCACGAAATTTCACTCTCAAGGCAGTCAACACGTACTCCCGTACGTGAAGGACTCCTTTTCAAAACGCGCTTATAACCACGACGATCAAACCTCGTCGTTTCAACTACCATTTACTATACCAACAACAAGTTAACATTTCTCGTTTCTAGTTCTCGATTATAACTACAACTCATCATATAATAACTCGAAAGCTCACGACATCAACTACAAGGTCATGCCTTAGTCCATCAAAAACATTATTATCAAGTTAGAATTCTTACTTGACTTCTCGATTATTAATTACGTCCACTTGTTCGTCTCTTACGAGATTTCAAAAGTTATCGGAATTTGTTCAAATTCTACGTCATCAATCATCATCTAACGAGATTCATTATTATATACATCATCACCTCAAATCATTAATTAAACTCAACTTAATTTGAGTTCTTAGTCTCTTACGATTTCATTAACATTTTTAGAATAATTTCATTTAATTCCCAACATCATCTAATATCATTAGAAACATTAATTCATCATCAAATCATCAAATAGATCAAACTATATGAAAACCCCCAATTTCTACAAAATTTCGGTATTAACAATTAATTAGGGGAATTGGTTTTCTTCATCAATTAACATCATTAATCCATTTATCCAACTACTATATCATCAATTAATCAAAGATCAATACTACTACAACATTAATCAAAAATCCATCTCAAACCCTAAGCCTAATTTCGGTCCTCACTTATAATCATAGGGGTTTCGATTTCTTTTTGTTTAATTTATCAATTAACACATTACTAAGTCCAATTATATCATTAATTTAAAGAATCAAACACCCTAGCCTAAACCCCTAATTTTCGGTCCTAAGTAGTAATTAGGGTTCTTGATTTCTCCAACAATTAAACCATAGAATTCATCCTTAATTCATCTAATTATGCTAATTAGAGATCAAATCATCTATCCTACATCATCATCAAATTCGGTCCATATGAAAAATATAGGGAATCAAATTCTAATTGGATGGATCAAGGAAGAATAAGATTACCTTGAAGATAATGAAGAAATAAGTGGAATTGATGGATGGATGATGAACTCTAGTGAAATCCTTGGCAAAGCTTCAAGCTTTCTTCAATAGAGAATGAAAATGGAGAGAGTATGATGTATGTGTGTGGACAGCCGAGTGGGAGAAAGAGATATAAGAGGATGATGATTTAATTGAGATATTTAGACTTAGTATAGATGTTACATATTTTAATATTAGAAGGTACTAAGGACAATAGGTGTAAAGTAAAAAGGAGAAAAAGAAAATATCATATGGTTGAAAATGGAGTAGAAGTCGGCAGCCATAAATAATTAGGAAGAAAAATACGCGCTTTTTCCCGCGCGATACGACGTTACGGAAATCGATAACTAAAAACGTATTTCGGCTCGTTTCCGTCAAAATCCGACTTGACCATAATTTCGGGCGTATTTTACTTACTCGGAAAATAATATTTAAAAACTAAATTCCGACAAAACTCGGGACGTCACAGTCCGAGTTTCGTCCAGAAAATCATAAAAACGAACTTTCTCGAGCGAGTTCGTATAGCGATTTCGTGAATGTAAAAATCAGACGGTTTTCCGTTCTGAGTTCAAGAACTAAAAAGTTTTCGTACGCGATAACCCTAAATACAATAGTCATCTGACTGACTCCCGTAATTTATTTTCGGAAACGGATTTCACCATTAATTTTAGAATTCAAAATCGTAAACTTAGGCGTGCAAAGCCATTTTTATTATTAACTTTAAAATTTTAAGATTGTACGGAAATTTTGGGGTATTACATCCTACCCCCGTTGCGAAAAATTTCGTCCCGAAATTTGCTTATCCTCTTTAACAGCTTGGAGTACTTCATACTCAACTCTTTTCCGAATTCCCACATGGCTTCCTCTTGCCTGTGATGATCTTACAACGTTATTACTAATCGTCTCGACTTGCTCCTTAACTTTTGCGTTTTTCGATCCAAGATCGTTTTCGATCTTTCCTAATAACTTAAGTCGATTTCAAGATCAACGTCTTGCTGACCAACTATGTGTATAGAATCAAACATACATACTTCTTCTCAAAATGAGATATACTTAAAATAAGTATTTCATAAATTTGGTGATAAAGCCATAACTGTTCGCATTGAAAGCTATCTTTTCCAAGCTATTCGCTAATTATATAAATCTTTATCGAAGTCTGAACTTGACACGAAACTAAGGTTTCTCATTAACGGAGAAATCTTAAGGAGCTTTTATTTTCCTTCTCGATTATTAAGTTCGAACTGTCGTATATACTTAAGACTTTTGTCTTCTTTAAACTCGTTTTATTCTGACTCGAATCTATCGAATGATCTCGATCATTTCATTGACCGCGTCTGGTCCTAAATTCTTGCTTTCACCTACCTTATAATAATAAGGCAACTATGTAAATCTTCTCCTTCTACAAGGTCTCGTAAGTCGTAATACCTATCGTAGCTTAATAATTATTGTTATAACAATTCGGTTGTTGGCTAAGTGTTCTTCCATTTCGATCTACGGCTAATATTATCGTTCTTAGCACATCAACGAGTATCTGAATTGTTTCCTCAGACTGTCGCTCCAACTGGAGGTGAGAAACGGTACTAAAGTTACGTTTGTTATCTAACTTTTCTGCCTTGTGACCTACAAATATCTCGTCGTCGTAAAATTATAACTATATCCTTCCATTTCCATTCTGGAATACCTTAATGGTTGTCACAACTCGTATAGTTGTCAGTGAAAAGCTTTCTCCTACTTATAACTAAACATCTTTCTATCAACGAAATAACGTCTCGTTTCACTCTATTCCACTGAAAGTTCTTTCTTAAATCTTAAATTCGTTGTCATCGGAAATACTAAGTCCACTCTTTAGTTCCTATCATAATACTCATTGCTTCAGAGTCGCTGTCTAGTTTATCCATTCTTTTCCTTAGTCGAGGCTTATCCATTGACTCGTCCTTTCTCTAGATACTTATAATCTTTTTCGTAATTTGGTATAGCTACTTGTGTCGTTATTTGTCCTACAATCAATGCTGATGTATCTTGCATTTCTATATCCATCATCTCGAATCCTCGTATAAGCGTTTCTTCTCCGACGTAGAGATACTTAAACTTAGTTGGAGTCTTACGACTCAGCGTATCTATTCTTACCCTTAGCTTTACCTAGATGGTAATTATTTTCACAATCATAATATCTTACTAGTTCGAGCCATCTCCTTTGTCTTATGGTAATTCTTTTGCTCGAATACACACTCCAAATTTTTATGATCTGTGAAGATCTCATCCCTTACACCATATAGATGGTGTGTCCAAATTTCATTGCATGTACTACGGCTGCAAGCTCTAAGTCGTGGGTTGGATACTCAATTTCCTGAGGTTAATGTTTCGTGAAGCGTAAGCTATCACTCTCTCATCTTGCATTTATACCATCCTAACCTGTTCTTCGTAGCATTGGTATCTACCTCGTATTCCTTGTTGTTTCTGGGAGGGCTAAATCTGGGGTAATGATCAACCTTTCCTTGAACGTCTACGTACCTACCTCACACTTGTCTATACATTTGTACTTCTTTTCCTTCTATGTAGTCGTGTCGTAAGTCTTAGTAATCATTAAAATTCCTTAATGAATCCTTTATAAAATCTGTCCAAAACCTAAGAATTTTCTTATTTCATTCAGGCTGGTAAACAATTTCCATTAAAGTACTGCCTTCTCCTTGGCAGCATTTATCTTAACGTCTTCTGTTGACACTATATATCCATGAAACTTTACTTTCTTCAATCGAACTTGCTCTTACCGAACTTGGCATATAGTTTCTCGACTCTAGGCGTTTTTAGTACTATTCGCAAGTGTTCTTCGTGTTCCTCCTCATTCTTGGGGTAACTGAAATTGTCGTCGATGAAATACTAAAATGAATTTTTTTTTAAAGTCTCGGTGAAAAATTCTATTCATGTGGTTCATGAATACTACGGAGCACTAGCCAACTAAACGGCATAACTAAGCATTCGTAATGGTCTTATCTGGATTGGAAGAAAATTTTGGGTACATCACCAGTTTATCCTTTAACTAGTGATGCTTAGACCTTAAGTCTATCCTCACAATTGCACTTGTTTCTTTTTAAGCTTATCAGGGGTCTTCCATTCTCACAAAAGGATACTTATCCTTAAGGGTTATCTTTATTTAACTTTTGACAACCTATTTACATTGTCGCAGAATCATCCTTCTTCGATGATGAACATTTAAAATGTTTTCCATGGTGAAAACGTTTGTCTAAAGAAATCGTCATCTAACAACTCTTGTAGTTGGATCTTTAGCTCCTCTAACTCCTTCGATACCATTCTACATAAGGCCTTTGATTTGGGAGCTGTTCGTAGTTCTAAGTCGATCGCGAAACCTACACGACAATCTGGTGATAAACCAGATAATATTTCTGAAAAGTCATTTTCATATTCGTTCACAACGCTCATGTTTGAATGATCTTCCTGGTTCCTAGATCTCCAACTAGGTACACGAGATAAACGATCGTATCCTTCTTCTTCATCAACATCTTGGCTTGTAGGGCGGATATTTTTCAGTATCCTCCTGCCCGTTGAAATTTCCATAGAATTCTGTAGGTTCTCCACTCGGGGTTAAAAAGAGATTTTTCTCTCGTTGCAGAAAATCGTGACGAAATTCTCATGCAACTAGTCCATTCCTAAAATTATATATATATATATATATATATATCGTACATTTTATTACTTCCCAATCGATTGCTATGTTCTAACAGAAAGACCCTAAATTAAATTCTATGCTTAACGAAACTAAGGGAATAATTCTATGAGATTATCGTCACTTTCTGATGCGTAATTGTTCCTATTTCACAATTAGTGCGTTCTAGTCTTAGCCCTATGTGGTCAATAGGTACTAGAAAACTGGTATAAAGTTCTAGTACTGGTCAACAATTATGACAGGGTAATTTATAAGGTTCGTCCAATACCTGCCAGATCTCCCTTTCCTTCATTAAGCCTCTCCTGCCTAATCATGCATGCACTTGCATTCTGTTGTGATTGCATCAGCTGTGGCTGTGACTGGACCTGAGCAGTATTTAGTGGTTGAGGCTGGCCGTACTGAATTGGTACCATCATTTGCAACAGCGTTGGGCAATCCTTACTTATATGCCCCAGCATCATACATTTAAAACACCTATCCGTGTTTGCTAGACACACACCCTCATGCTTCTCACCACATCTAGAACATGCAGAAACTTCTTGTTTCTATTCTTCCGCTTGCCTCAGTTCTGGGCAATTCCTCTTAACGTGTCCCTTATGCAAACAGTTGAAACAAACACCGGTTTTTGCTAGACAAACACCTGGGTGTTCCTTACCACATTTAGGGTAAGCTGGTCTTTTCTTGAGTACTTTTCAGAGTTGGGAATTGACCGTGCTGGTTGATTTCATTTGCCGTCAGTGGTTCCGGGCAAGTTCTCCTCGTATGTCCCTTATGTCCACAATTGAAATAGTTGCCAGTGCGTATCTGACACACACCAGGGTGCGTTTTATTGCATTTGGGGCAAACAGGAATGTTAACCCTCACTGGGTGATTTCCTCCCTGATTTCTGTATCTTTGCTGCCCTTGCAGCTGTCCTTGTAGATTGTTTCTCTTGCCTTGATTGGATTGTTCATTTCTCTGTGGATTATTCCTCTGCCCTGCTTTCTTTCCATAGTTACTTCCTTTTCCTGGCTGGTGGAAACCCTGCCGAGCCCTATTCTGTTTTCCTTGCTTGTTGTGGCACTGGTAACAATCACTACTACCCCCTTCCCATTTCCTTTTTCCCTTATAGTTGATATTATTGTTGGGACGGTTTTGGGTTGAAGTCTGGTTTGGTGCTGGTGTAGATTTTACCATCTTTCCTTTATTAGGCACTAATGCCTCTATTTCACGGACTCGTCCTAGTAGTTCTGCATAGCTCAGTCCCTCCTGTCTGGCTACTGCTATTCCCAGTTCATACTTAAGTTCTCCCTGAAGCTTCCTAGCTACTTCCTCCTCAGTCTCGACTTGATCGGATACATACTTTTCATAATATGCCTCCTTAAAACCATTCCAGGTGGTTAGAGCCGCTTGTTCTACCGGCATAATTCTCTGTCTAGTCTTCCACCAATATTTAGCTGGTCCGGTTAGCTGATACCCAGCACCTGCTAGACGCTCCTCATCACTAAGTACAATCGGCTCAAAGATTCTCTCTATAGAACGTATCCATTGCTCGGCCTCACTCGGATTACCAGATCCATCGAAATATGGTGGTTTACTTCCGAAGAATAAATCCTCAATGCTATGACGTTGCGGAGATAGGGAAAGTGAAAAGGTTGCTGGGTGTTTTTGCCTTTCCTCTCTTATACGTTGTTCTTGACCTTTATCAGACTCTCTAGGACTATCAGGTCCTCTTCGATCGTTAACAGCTCTCAGCGACATTTTTAAAACTGTAAGATACAATTTTTTTCTTATTAGTACTTGTTTTTTTTAAGCCTTCATTTCTCACTAACCCTTTTCCTTTCCCACTTAATACTTTCACATAAACGAGAATAACAAATTAACTTTGACTCTATTTCTTTCAACTTTTAACCTCCAAGGTTAAATTAAACTCTCGTTACACGAGTTTCGTTTGATATTCTGGTTTAGTTATACTATTCATAAAAAACTTTTTGTGACTAAAACCCTCTCATGGGTCATGTATATTATATATACATCAAAAACAATATGTTAGTTTTGCCTTTAACAAGGACTTATACTAAATTAGACTACAACGAGTCTAAGCTAGGCTAACTGCCTACGTGTACAGGATGCACTAACATATTGCATTACTGTACTACTGGAAGTACTAGAACGGAAACGATTCATAAAATTTCGTATCCGTTGGAGTACTACAAAACTATCTAGTTACTGATCCGACTACGTACATAACAAAAGGCTACTATACTACTATGCGTCCCTGACGCCTTGCTCAACAAGCTGCGGTCAAGTCACCACTGCCCTCTATGGCCTAATCCTCCTCGGGATCTTTGTCCGGATCCTCGTCCGAATCCTCATCAGTGTCCTCTTCCGGATCCTCATCCGGGTCCTCATCCTCTTACTCTGAACCAAAAGTAAACTGGAGTGCCTCGTCAACTCTCAAAGTAGTGCCGTCTGTAAGTGTAAGTGGTGGCGGTACAGGCACATCTGAAACTGTCATCTTGGTATCCAAAACCAGGTAGTCCCAGCAGGTCACTAACCCCCACTTCTTCAGAGGCAGCAGGTGGTCAGGAAGGGAACTAGACTCGTACTCCTCTCTGGAACGGACCTTGGACGGTCCTGCCTCAAACTCTGCCCTAACTCTAGCCAACTCCCGAGCAAATCTCGTCAAGGGGTCTGTATGAAGATGGTAACTGCAACAGGGCAGTAAGCTCTGCGTCTGTATCTAAGTACTCTGGCCCTGTCTCGAATGGTCCCTGAACTCTCGCAGAAGGCTCGGGTAGGATAGAAGCAGGTAACCCTAATCCATCAACTGTCTCTGCAACTAACTCCCCTGTGCCCTCACTGGGTACCATCACTGAAGGGATCTCCAACTGTGCAATCATCTCTAGACCTATCTCGTCATGCTCTGACCCTGAATCTGCCGGGAAGTGAGTGTAGGGAGGATGCGCCTGAACAGGATATGCTGCTATATGTCTGCTCTGAAAGAAACGCCTGTGTATCTCTAAAGCAAATCCCTTGTAATCCTCTGTCGGCTCTGTATCATCGCCAAACATCCCAAGATAGTACCATGTCGTATCGTGTGCCCAACCACGCCATTCCTGTGGTAGTCGTCTAACCAAGTCAAGTATAGCCTGACCCTCCGTAATAGTACGCCGGACTGGATGATAAACTAACGAAAAGTAACTTATCCTCTGTCCTACGTCGTGTCTCGGGTTTGCCTCATAATCTCTATACCTATCCAATAACTGATCTGCCCAAGTACGCTGTGGCGGGGACTGACTCTCCGAAGCCATGTCACTACTGGAAGCCATCCTACAAAGTTTTTAAGAAACACGGACCAGTAACGGTAAGATGATATCTTATCTTACGGAAAATCTTAGATTACAAAATGAATATTCCTTATTCAATTGTAATATTACCACACTTAATCTAACAAACTTATCTTAAATATCTAGCAATTTCACAGAAAATTGCTCTCGTACTCACAATATATAGAAATAAAATTTCTAGATTTTATTCCCATTTCTTATCCTATTCTTTTAATTTCTTACTTTAATTCCTTATTATTTTCTTTCATTAATCCGTATCTCTTTCTCAAAGAAAATTTTTCATCGATTCTCATTCATTAAAACAAAGCATGTCTACTTTGTTCATGTTACTTCTGCAAAAGTAACATTCATTTACAAAAGACTTTGTCGTTTTACGACTCTTAATACTTATACGTGTCGCATTCTTCACTCAAGGACGAAGTATAAAATATAAATTCCCAAAGAGAAATGGAATATAACTAAAGAATAATAATTTAATTTTTTTTAGAACATAAGTTCTAGTCGTCATCGCTAAAATCGAGCGATCGTTGGAAATTTAATCAAGCTTCGTGCTTGACTCCTAATAGTAAAAACGATTCTCTTCGCAAAGTTCGAACAAGGAACGACGTCGTTACATGTTACTTATACGTAAGTAACATTCGTCTCTTTAAACCACTTATACCATACTAAAAAGGTTTTGCTTGCGGGCATAAAACCCATATTACTGAGTTTCTTATTATGTGGGTTGATCAAGTCCACATAACAGTCTCTCAATTGCATGGATCCACGTTTTCTCAAACGTCTTTTTGTTTCTTTCATTCCTTTCGTACATATTTACTTTATTTTATCAATAATTATTTCATTTCCCTTGAAGGAAATTCTTATCGGGTTTTAAAACAAAGATCGACTTTGCCGAGTCTTTATTCATGTCACTATATGCACGTGACATTCATCAATAGAAGTCTTTCTCGTGTTGTGGATCTCTTTTCGAAATCATTTGAAATAACGTTTCTTAAAACGTCTAAGTTCTCGGAGAATCGGAAAGATCTTAAGTTTTTCGTCTACATTCTCAATAACCCGGGAAAATCCCTAGATTCCTTCTAGGTTCTCATGTCATGGTATTTTTTTTTGGAATAAAGGAAATTATTGCACAAATAATTTCACATAAGATAGTACTCGTACTATCACGAAATCACATAGTCAAAACAAAGTATAAATTAAATTATACTTTCATAAAATTCTTATTCTTGGCACACAACTCATTCTCATTCTCATTTTCATTGAGTACTTGTTCATAAAATTTCTTATTAAAATGAAATCACATTATTAAAATTTCTTCCTTTCTTTCCTCGTTGAGTCGACGTAGCGGGAGGTTGAGTTGTCGTCTACATTCTGAATCTTAATGTTATAATGTTATGATGATATGAGGATATGGTTTGCATATTTATGATTCTTGATAGTTGATGAATAATGTTGTAAAATTTGATTGAAATCCAATGACTTTGAATAATCCGTAAGAGACGAATAATTGTACGTAATTAATGATAGAAACAGCGATTGAGGATGATAATTGGATATTAATGATCATTAATGTTGAGGGAACGAAATTGTAGTTTGACGTCGTGTTGATCCGAGCTATAAAATATTGAGTTTATGTTATAATCGAGAAGTTAGGACGAGAATTGATAACTTGATTGGTTTAGTAATTGTTTAGTTGAAACGACGAGGTTTTAAACGTCGTGTCTATAGACGAGTTTTGAAAAGGAGTTCTTCACGTACGAGAGTACGTGTTGACTGCCTTGATGTGATAATTTCGTGAAAATGTAGGTTCGATAACTTAGAACGAACCAAGGAAGTCATACGTCGATTCTATCGAACAATTAGGGTTAACCGCGGCAGTTTTGCAACCCTTTCCGGAAACTGTAATATCTCTTAGCTCGTTTATCGGATTTGAGATCCGTAAATTGGAGAGTAAACTAGACTTCCAAGGCTTTCTAACGGAACAGGGAACTTCCCCTGTTTCCAAATCCTCTGTTCTGGGCAGCCCCCAGAACTACTGTAATGCGCAGTGAATTTTCAGAACTTGATTTTCCTAAGTTGTTTTCTTCACAACTTAGTTTCTTTCGATCATTTAAGTCGTAATGAGTAAACGACTATCTTTTCTACTGACCTAAGAGTTGAGTAAGGAACCTTTCAAGTTCTAACGAGATTTGTTCAAGTCTCGTCCCCTTTTAATCAAAAAGAATCTAATAGCGTGCAAATGCCTAAAGAACTAAAAAGACTACGACTAAAACCAAATTCCAATCTCCGTTTCCTTTATTCACTTACGATCGAGTTTAAAGTATGTTTATCTTATGATGAAGGAGGAAGTCAGCAGTAAGGGAAGGACGGAAGACTAGAAGATGAAAGTACAAGTAATAAGTTCTGTATCATCGAGGTGGGCTTTCTTATATAACAAATAAAATGTGGGTTTTTTTCCACAACTCGAAAGTAATTCTCTATCG
The DNA here is from genome assembly GCA_029490685.1 of Schizonepeta tenuifolia. Lineage (NCBI taxonomy): Eukaryota > Viridiplantae > Streptophyta > Magnoliopsida > Lamiales > Lamiaceae > Schizonepeta > Schizonepeta tenuifolia. Next base: position 6,700,782 of record CM055960.1, read on the forward strand.
CTTTGATAAACGTGTTTTCAAGGTGATAATCATGGCATAAACTGTTTAAATATTTTATGTGAGTTCTCTTGTACCTATCTGAGTTAACATTCGTGTTTTCCAGATTTTTAGTTAACCGCTAGGATGTTAACTATCGATTGGCTCTGAGTTAGCTATTAAGCGCTTTCCAGAGTTAGTGCACTTTGTAACCTGTGGTGTATGTGGTATCCTGTTGAGGGGTAACCAGCCACGGTGAATGAGAAATTGGTCAAGATTTGAACGTAACATACCAGAAAAATGCTTGCAAGCTAATTTATATAAATGAGTTAGAAAATGTTTAATAGACACGGGCCAATTTCAATAAAACCCCGATGTGCTACGATTATGAAATACCTGATTATTTATACTTATGAATATGTTTTCGGCAACGTGCCCACTAAGTACTTTTGTACTTAGCCCTGCATATGTTTTCTAAATGTGCAGGTTGAAGCGATGGAAGCGGAGAGGCTTGAATTAAGTTGTCTTAGGAAGACTTTAGTTAGTATGAATCACATTTTCGCTGCAAAACTCTAAGTACTTTGATGTTATTTACATTACGTAAAACTCTGTAGTTTATGTCTGTAAACTTCAACTTAGATGCCTTTTGAGTACATTCTGTTTAATAGTCCTTCGAGAATTACTCTTCCTTTTGTAAATAAAGTCTTGTTCATAGAATGTATGATGTCTCTTATGTATGTATGTTTAGTCAGTCCCCTTCTTCCCCGCTTCTTTAATCCAATCTCAGTCGCACCCCGGCTTCTGCCGTCCCTCGGAATTTGGGGCTGTGACATAAACATTCTAGCAAACCTATCCATTGTACACGATCAGAAAGAGAAAATAAAATATATAAGTAATATGCCCCAATCTAATATTTTCGCCCATGCAAGAATGAATCAAATGCCATGTAATTATATAAATGTAATGTCATGTTCATGCTCGTGAATTATTTCTAGGTGCGACTTATAAGACTTAAATAAATAATTGCATAAGAAAAATATAATATAATTTGTTTAAAAGTAAAATAGCTTATAAAAGTATGGGTTGTTACATTGATATACGGATTTTTTTTAGAAATTGAAAGAAATGAGAATATATTAGATTATAATTTTTAACAAACATAACTATATGGTTTGAGTCGTAAACATGTAATAAAATTACTTTTTAATTGAATTTGATGTGTTCAAGGACATATAAATTCTAAGCGAGTTTAGTAGATTGCATAGTTGAATTATTTAACCCTAAATAATTAAAAAATAATATTTTTCTTAATATATCACTATTAATACTATCTAATTGTTTTATTATTATTAAATATTAATATAATTTCACGTCGGGTTATATGCTAGTTTAACTAACTTGAAAATATGTAACTATTTTATTAGAGCCGTTAAATTAGGACCTATCAAAATCAAAACAGAAATAGTAAGAGACCTATTAAAACGAGAAATTGTATGATAAGTTAATGAAACTAAAAATCTATATGTATATCTATCTATATCTATAATAATATAAAAAGAGCCTTGTTTTACAAAATATGCTTTACCTATAATGTCCTTACTATATATTTATTAATTTAAGAATAATAATGTAATATAATTATAAGAAATTAGAATAATTTATTAGGATTTAAATTTTCCTTATGGTGATTTAGATTACCTAATTTAACATGTTATATTATATCGATTTAGATTAACTAATTTAACATGTTATATTATATAGGGGAGAGTTCAAATAAAAACTAATTCCCCCATAAAACCTAAAAACTTTTTTTAACCATTGATCATAGTAGATCAACGGTTATAATCATGCAACAAATTGAATATTTATAGACGTGTTGGATTTAATAAGGGTGGCTATGTAATTTTCATAAAAGTAACCGATTGCTTCCTTAAACTAAGGGAATATAAAATGATGAAGTTAAATCCATACTAATTATCTACTAATTATGCGGCCGTTTTTTTTTTCATTAGTTTATTATGATTTTAGAGGTTGGAGTTGATTCTTCATTTCATTGAAGTTATTATCATCATTAATTAATTCACGATTAGAGATAATTTACATTTTCGTCTATGTAATATTATTATTTGGTCTTCTACTCCCTCAAAATAAATACCCAGTTGGTTTAATTAATATTTAATTATTATTTCCTATTTCGTAGTGTTAATTATTTTCAAAGTAGGTACTAATATATATTTATATATATATAATTATTTTTATTGAATATTTTTATTTTGCGTTGCATTTCGATTGTATATATATAATGCATTATGATTGTATATAAAATGCATTATTGTCATAAATAAATTGCATTATCGTATTAAGTTTGTATCATCTATCAGTTGCATGTTGCTTATTGATATTTTTTTCTTTTAAGTAAATTAAATTGTATGTCATAATAAAAATGAATATAAGATTATGACAATAATGAATAATTAGGACCATAATAATGCATATACAAGTGTTTTCTAATTTAAAAAAAAAAAAATACATTGATTATGTTTATGCACATTCACCTAATTAATATGATAATGCATATCCGTGCATTGCAATTATGAATATTCACCTATCATAATGCATATCCCATGATAATTTTTGGTGTAATAACAAGCTTAATTAGTGTAATACGAAGTACAAATTATCTAGCATAAAAAAAAGTATTAACATGGAATAGTTTAGCATCCACATTTTTTTTTTCATTTAATGTATACATGAAATCCTTAAGTTTGCATTATACGTGTATGTCTTAGGAATTGCATGAACATAAGAAATTATTAAATTAATAGATATGCATTATTAAAATGAATATTTGTGGGGAAAAAAATGTATAGCGCATTATTGTGGGTACATTCAAAATTTGGAAGTGAGATATGGAGTCCCACAATTGACGGAGGTGAATTAGGAACGGGGATTAACTGAGGGACATTTTTATCCTTCTCTTTATTATAAATGGTCTAAGAATAAATTATTAAATTTGATTCTCAACCATATGTACGCCACATATACTGATCTTAAATGTCTATTTTAGTTAATCAATGAATAAGATAAGTTTCTAGGTTCTACACTAGAAATAGTTTTTACATGAACCCTACCATATATATACGGATTCGAGGTCTCCCCTTGAATTTAGGTCCTACGTGGCGCAATCACAATTCGATATTCTTATTTATTTTAAATCATAATTTTAAGCAATTTTAATTAATATATATAATAGTTCTCGATTTTGATCATATGTAAAGAACTAATTATGGTATTAAGACATTCAATTCAACTTTGTATGAGATGAAAATCTATCAGTTTAAAAAATGATATGCATACTACTCCTATTTATTAATTTGGTGTCATCATAAATCAATATGGCTATTGTATTATTATAAATAAGAACGACAATATGAACATAATACCACTTTAAGGTACAAAAGTAATAATCAATATAATATATTTTTTTAATTTGACAGATCTTATAAATAAAATATGGATATTGTATTATTATTAGTTTGGTACTGTTCATTAGTATTTAATGCTATGGTATTTTTGTCACAGCCCCAAATCCCGAGGGACGGCAAAGCCGGGGTGCGACTAGGGGTTGGATTAAAGAAGCGGGGAAGAAGGGGGATGAATAAGAATAAACGAAGTTAATAACAGAAGTTAATGTATGAACAGAATAAACTACTATGAACAAGACTTCATTAAAAGAAAGAGTTGATCTCGAAGGATCACTCGATAAGGATGTTCTGAAAAGAAACTAAGTTAATGTATGAACTTAGACTCAAAAAGATATATACATCAACACAAAAGAGTTTAGAGTTTTGGCAGCGGAAAAACGTAGAACTTAGACTCTGATCTTCTTTCCTAAAACCATTCTACTCAACATCAACCACCGCCGCTCCTGTCGATCAACCTGCACATTTTATAAAACATATGCAGGGCTAAGTACAAAAGTACTTAGTGGGCACATTGCCGAAAACATATCATAAGTATAGATAAATCAGGCATCTTGACAAATAGCGCATCGGGGTTTTTCAACAAATACCCGAGCCTACTAAACATTTTCTTTCACTTTCATAACATAGCTTGATCAAACATTTTTCTGATAGATGATACGTTCAACTTGCCCAATTCTGTTTCAACGCCGGGGAAGAGTTAACTTCTTCCGTGCACGTTCTATTAACCGTGGCTGGCTACCCCTCAACAGAGTACTACACACACCGGCTACCGTGTACACTAACCCTGGAAAGTCCCTTTTGACTAACTCAGAGTCCGATCGACTTAATTGGCGAACCAATTCAGAATGGCACAAAAGAACTCACATAAAACAAATATTTTCATGCCCTGATTATAAATTTGAAACACAATTATCAAAGCAATAAATAAAGATTTTTGAGCATCACTCGTTTTATTAGAATATAGGAAAGCCCACCTTACTGATTACAGAACTACTATTCGAGCTTCCGTCTCTGGTCTTCCGTCCTATCCTCGGTGCTGACTTTCTCTTTTTATCGTAAATAAATAAACTTAAGCAACTTGAACGTAACGATAAAAGAAACAGGAAATCGAAACCGGTTTTAGTCTTTTTAGGCTTTTGCACTTTACTACTTTCTTTTGATTAACTACTAAACAAGACTCGATTGATTCTCGTCTACAAAATGACTCGGCTCATTACTCGACACTTAGGTCAGTAGATAATGGATGTCGATAACTTATAACGACTTAAAAGTTCACAAGGAACGAAGTTGAAAAGGATTCAACTTAAGAAATTAAGTTTTGGAAACTTTCTGCACAATATAGAGGATCTGGAGTTCGCACAGAACAGAGAACTTAAAAACAGGGGATGTCATTTATACCAAAAGAAAACCACGAGTGTCTAGTTTACTCTCCAATTTACGGATATCGATTTCGTTAAGCGAGTTAATAGTTATGACAGTTTCCGTGAAACGTCGCAAAGCAGTCGTGCGAAACCCTAATGCTCGACAAACCTCGACGCACGATTCCCTAGGTTCGATTAATGCTATTCCACTTTTATTTTAGCGAAAATTTCATCTCAATGCAGTCTTCGTGCAATATCCCTTAATCGGGTTCACATTCATGTCTTTTGATTAAACAAACGACGAGCATTTCCTCGTCATTTTCAACTAACCAATTACTATACCAAATCAAATTCAAATTCAATTCCTATTTCGTTTTCGTTTATCAAATTTTCGTTTCTTAACTATAACTCATAACATCTCGTATCTCGGATGGAAAAGTCGTCAACTACAATATTATTCGTTTATCAATAAAAATCATAATTATCAAAAAGGTTTTCCTTATTCGACTTTTCTATCGGCTTTTAATCTCGATTCTCCGTCTCTTATCAAAATTTGAACCTTCTTAGAATTCGTTCAAACTTTACGGTTACGAACATTAACTAACAAGATTATCATAGGTTCGAATCACAAACCCTAATCATTATTCATGCTCGACTTATTGACGATTGCTCGTCTCTTACTAAAAATTCTACGTTCTCCGTTTTCGTTCAAATTTTACAACATCGATCATTATCTATCAAGCATCACTAATATGCAAACCATATTCTAAAAACATTAACGAGCTTCAACTTATCGATGGATTTCCGTCTCTTACGTTTTTCGTTTTATTTTTAGAAAAATCTCAATAAATTATATATTCATCTACATGCATACTACATCTCATTTCCATTAACCAATCATGGATATCATATCATCTACTACACCAAATCATGCATTCTTCATCTCTTACATTTTGATTTTTATTTTTTAAAAATTCTAATTTAATTCATGTGGTCATCTAACATCACCTAGAACATAATTCCATCAATCAAACAACAAGAAAATCGAACTAGCAAAAACCCCTAAATCTTCAAAAAAATTGGTAATTACATAATTCAGAGGGGGATGATTTTCTTCATGATTCGATCCAAAAAACCTAATTCTAAACATACTATAACATGAAATTAACCATAGGACATCATCCTATTTCATCTCCTATGTTTCGAAAAAAAAGAAAATGATGGGAAAGGATTTGTGTTCGGTTCATAACGTAGGAGAAGTTCTCACCTTGCGAAATATGAAGTTGGAAATGAAATCGACCGGTAGATGAGAGACTTGTGTTCTTGAGAAAAGCTTGGAGGATGAAACTTTAATGGAGAAAATGAGAAGAAAAATGTGAGAGAGAGATGAAGGAGGGGTGGCGGCAATGTAGAGTGAGGGAGAGAGAGAGATGACTCATGTATACTTACAAAAAGGTGTAAAATATCTAACAACTAAGGTGGTGACTCGCTAAGGTGCGTTTGGTTGCGAATTATTTGACGGAAATATCTCGTTTCCGGGTCTAGAACGTCGATACAAAAGTCGAGAAAAACTTTCTTAGGTCGTTACGAATTCGACGAAATCTAATTCGCCCGTTAGATTAGAAATAAATCACATACTCGGAAAACCTAATTTGTTTTTCAAAATCTGAGAAAAAGTCAGGATTAGACAGTCTAAAATTCGCCCGGAAAAATCATAAAAACTGACTTTCTCCGGTGAACTCGTATCGAAGAAAAAGTGAATGTAAAGTTCGACGGTTTTTTAATCTGAGTTTTCGGACGAAAAATCTATCTGGCGCAAAAACCCTAATACAGTAGTCGTTTGATGGTCCCGATACGAGTTACTGGTGTATGGGAGGGGGGGGGAATACACCAGTTAGGATTTTTCAACTTTCGAAAAACTTAACACTTGAAATCAACTTCAACTGAGTAAAAGGACTCAGTTGGGATCTCACAGCTGAGTAAGCAACCTCAGCTAGAAGAGTGGTGCTGTGCGGAATGTGGTGGAATATGAACTCGTAAAAACAAACTCACGCTTTTATGCACGGTTGGTCAAAACCAAAACTGTTGATGTGAAAGTATGCAGATTGTATGCGGTTAGATTGTCAGCTGAGATATAAAAAATGACTGAACACAAAAAAACACGACACACAAAATTTACGTGATTCGGAGAGAACTCCTACGTCCACGGGGAGATGTGAGTCCACACACCTCAGTCCAAGTTCTTCTGGACAGTTCCACTCAGCTTACGCGGGCTGAGCAACCGTTACAGTTTAGTTTCCGGGCACTAAACAACCTAAGTCAAGTTTGCGGGTACTTGACGACCTGACTACTCAATTACAGGAAGAGTAAGGTCCTAGCACATTTTTTAGGGTGTTAGAATGGGTAGGATTTCCAACTACAGCTCGATCACGAATGAGAGCTGGATCTAATGCTTGAACGAATAAACACTCAACCTAAGATCAAAAACAGTTTCGATCTCTAGGAACCCTCAGCTACTAATGTTCTCTCAAATTGGAACTCTCAGCTGTTGATGCTCTTAGATGATGATTTTGCAGATTTGCTTTTTGCTTTGATTTCTCTCGAGAAAGCTCTTAAATTTTTCGTCGTCTCTATCTCTCTCCCTCTCGAATGAGAGAATGCCTCTATTTATAGGCGGAGAGAATCAACTAGCCGTTGGAGGAGCAGTTGATCTCTGATCGGTTGAAAGCGATGGCTTATCTCTCATCTCTGCAGACTTTCCCGATATGGCATCTGTGCTCTTCTGCTTTCCATCTGAGACAGCCTTGTGTTGGGCCAGATGGGGTAATGACTGAACGGTCAAACCCTCATGTGACTTCCTTTTGAAATTCAAATCTTTGACAGTCAACTTCGGTTTGTCGGTTGAAAGTCTTGACCTTCGTCTGAGTGATCTTCAGTTGATGTTCCGATCTGTCGAGCTCTCAGCTGACTTTGAACTTCAAACAGTTGAACTCCTTGTACGGATTCTATAACTGAGGTTCTGAAACTGAACCCTCAGTTGTCTTCCACTTCTTTACTCAGTTGGGTTTGAACCCTCAGATGATTTCCTTTTCATCTGATGTTCTCTTCCTATCTGTTGTTTCTCATCTGATGAACCCTCAGTTGGTTTCCTTCTCAACTGATGTTCTGGAGACTTCCCCTTGTTTGCATCTGAACAAATGAACTCTCAGTTGTCTTTCTTCACAACTGATGTTCTGTCTGAGTGACGCCTTGTTGCCATCTTCAGCTGGAGACCTGTAAAGATAAAATCTTAACTTTGCTCAAACAGCGAGCCTAAATTCTAATATTAGGTTCTGGCAACATCTACTTGGTTGGGGTCAGTCGGTTTTGGAATTCATCAAAACTTATACTAATAAATTTCCCAACAATTTCCCCCTTTTTGATGATGCCAAAACCACTTATAACTTGAAACCACTACTGATCTAAACCTTACTAACTTATCTAAAATCTCAGCTGAAATTCTAGACAATCTATAAGATAAAACATCAAAGGGTTAGCACAGTTATAACATGAAATTGAAAGACTTTGTGATTCAGAGCTTGGACAATGAGGAATTGTTCATCAAGGTGAATCGTTTAACTGAATAGTTTTCATTACAACTGATTGTTACAAAAGATAGACTCAAAAATAAAAAAAAATTACAACAGTTGCTAGAAAACTAACTGAGCTAGTATTGTAGCCCATACTTGCCAAAAATCCTTACAAAAATTTCCCTCTTAGCAGGTGACTCCTTGGAGATGTCCACTCCATGCTCCTTGCAGACCTGCCTCGCCTCAGATGCAATCTTCTGACGGTTAGGGTTGCTGGAATCCGAGAGAAGAGGTGGCTGATAAGTAACCCTCTTGGGAACTGGAACAGTGTTCAAGTCCAGGTTGGCGTCAATCATGGCCCTCCTGAATTGACTGAACATGCCCGGGTCACCTGAGTGCAACTCAGTCAGCGCCTCTTTGAACGCTCTCCTTGGGTCGTCAGTATCGTAAACCTTCCTGTAATAGAAGTCGTTCACGAACTCCTGCTTGAACATCTCCCAATCCTCATTCCACTCGATCGGCATCCACTTGTCAGTATGCCTGAACCGACTCTCAACCTTGGACTTTAGAGGCAACCTTTGTTGCTTCAACCGAGCTTCCGCCTTTGATTGGATTTTGTTGATGCGGCGTCGGCTGCGGGAGGCAACGTTGCGGTCCAGGTTCTGAGAAACCTTCTTCAGCTCAACCTCGAACTGGTTCACCCTTCTCGCCTGGCTGGCGGCAAACTTTCTGATCCAACTCGGGTTCATGTAGTCCTTCTCCTCTACATCCATAGCCTTGGCCGCTGCAATGCACTCTTCGGTTGTTATCCCGTCGAGTTCAGAATCCTGCTCGGCTGCGATCTCGGCTATGGAGCTGTAGGAAACTCCAATCTTCTTTGCCTGCTCCAAGTCCTTTGACATTTCGGCTCCACCGACTTCAGTTGACTTGGCAGCAGCAGACTTCCTTCTCCTCAGCTGAGATTTGGATGGTTGAGCAGCTGGCACTCCTTCTTCTTGGGTCTCTTCTTCTTCCTGTGCTTCACCCTCCTTCTCCTTCTCTTCCACCTTTTTGGCATCAGCAACAAGGCTTGCTACTGAACCGTCCAGAGAGTTGAGTTTGGCCTCGGTGGATTGAACACGGTTGAAGAGTTCATCGACCGCACACTCCAGTTCGATCTTCTTCGCCAGTTCGGAGTCCTGGCGCTCTTGTTCTACCTTCTTCAAGATAGAGAGGTTGTCGTTGACCTCTGTCTGAAATGCAACAAACTCAGCCCAACGCGACTCGAACCGGGACTCCCATTCAGCATCCTGCGTCTGTTGGGACTTGGCCAGATTTGAGTCAGCCAAGGACTTGAAGACATTCACTTCCGACTTCAAGCCCAACAGAGTGGATTTCAGCTCCGACACTTCCTGACTGGTGGAGGAGGAGAGATCATTCATCTTCATCTTCAGCTCGGCATTCTCCTCCATCAGTTGTTGGTACTTCACTTCTTAAGCTGCCAACTCCCTCAGCTGGTCATCTTGTTGGTGCTGGAGGTTGGCGAGCAGCTCGGTCCTCAACTGGTTTACCCTCTCAGCCATTAGCTCGCAGATTTGTTCTGTTGAAGGAGCGAGCTGAGCAGCTAGAGAGGCTTGAGCAGACTGAGCTAGAGGCTCAGCTGTGACCATGGCTTGACGGTTTGCCAGGTACAGCTTCAGGTTCTCCTCCTCTTCTTTTGCGGCGGCGGCTGCTGCATCGACATCTTCAAGGAAGTCGGCTGATTTCACCAACATGCTGTCAAGGAAGTCGACACACTCCTTTCCAGCTGCCTCCCTTGTGTCCTTCCCTTCAGCTAGACTCTGGTCCAACCGTCTAGTGAGCAGCGTGATCCGGTTATTGTACGCCACCTCCAAGTTGGAATAGTTGAAGTAGGCTTGGATGCGGGACTCGTCAGACTTCAGTCTGTCCCAGCTCAGTACCCTGATCGTGTCTTCCTTGACATACCACTGGCTAAAGATCAGGTGGAACTGGTACAGTAGCTCGGTTTCCAGTGTGGCGAAGATGGGCATGTCGCGAGCCGCAGGGAATAGACCCAACAGCTTTTGAAAGCAGTAGGCTACCCTGCCTTCATGCTCATCAGCAACAGCCTGCAGGTCCTCCGCTTCGTTGATCTGGGAGGGGGTGAGATTGTATGGTTCGGGTTCAAGAGGTTCATCGATGTTGGCCAAAGAGTCGGTCACAACATCGGCATCAAGCTGAGAGCTCGGAATTTGGGATTCAGTTGGGGAACGGGGTGGAATGGTTTCCTCAACATCGGCCGAAGGAGAGGTCATGATGTTGGCATCGAGCTGAGAGCTCGGAATTTCTGGCTAGGTTTGGGTAGAGAGAGCAAAAGGCTCTGGGGGCGGTACAACATTCACTCCAGCTGTGGGGGAGGTGGTAGCATCTTCGAGGTCCTCAGATGAGAAGGATGCATCCGACGTCTCCATGCCCTCAGCCTCATCAGCTCCGGGGCCTCGAGGTGCGATCTCGAATGATGAGGCCTCAGCTGAGCGGCTGGATTCGGTATGCTCCTCAGCAGGTGTGGATTCGACCTGCGCTCCCTCCTCGTCTGGAGCTTGTTCCTCAGCTGGCTCCTCAGCTGGAACCTCAACTGGCTCATCAGCTGACTCGTCAGCTGGAACTTCAGTTGGCTCATCAGCTGACTCGTCAGCTGGAACATCAGTTGGCTCATCAGCTGGCACCTCAGTTGCTGCATACCATCAGCTGACTCGAGTTCGTCTGTTCAGCTGACGTCTGATGTCTTCAGTTGGCAATTCGTATATGAGATTCCTCCTTCATCTGAGCTTCCCCCTTAAGTCGATATCCTACTCTTCAGCTCAGATGGATCCTTATCAACTCGGATGACTCTTCATCTCGGATGACTCTTTAGCTCGGATGAGTTTTTAGCTCGGATCCAAAAGTCCTAGAAGATCACACAGCATCTTGAACCGGGCTTCAGGAAGAGGTTTGGTGAAGATGTCAGCTCTCTGAATCTCAGTTGGGATCTTCTCCATGGACACATCCTTCTTCTCAATATGGTCTCGGATGAAATGATGACGAATATCGACATGCTTAGTCCGAGAGTGGTGAACAGGGTTTAGAGAGATAGCTATGGCACTCGAGCTATCACAATGAATGGGAACCTGTCCAGTTGAGACTTCATAATCTCTCAGCTGCTGCTTCAGCCACAATACTTGCATGCAGCAGCTTCCGGCAGCCATGTACTCTGACTCGGTTGTCGAAGTAGCAACACACGCTTGTTTCTTGGAGAACCATGAAACTAGCTTGCTTCCCATGAACTGAAAGTGTCCAGAAGTAGACTTCTTGTCCAATCGATCTCCTGCTAGGTCGGCATCTGAGTATCCAGTCAGCTGGATATTGTCGTCAGTTGGGTACCACAACCCAACATTGACAGTTCCCTTCAGATATTTAATGATGTTCTTTGCTGCCAACATGTGTGCTTCTCTTGGTTGGACTTGAAAACGAGCACACACTCCAACTGCGTATGAAATGTCTGGTCGGCTGGCAGTTAGATAGAGCAGCGAACCGATGATCCCTCTATACTGGCTGGCATTAATGAGCTTTCCCTCAGCTCCTGGTTCGATCTTCCAGTTCGTGTTCATAGGGATCTTCGTTGTCTTACTTGTCAGTAATCCGAACTTGGTGATGAGCTCCTTTGTATATTTGGACTAGTTGATGAAAATCCCTTCAGGTGACTGCTTCACTTGTAATCAAAGGAAATAATTCATCTCACCCATCATTGACATCTCGAACTTTTCCTTCATAAGATCGGAGAATTTCTTGCACAGCTCCTCCGACTTGGAGCCGAAAATGATGTCATCAACATAAATTTGCATGACAAGTATATCTTCTCCAACTTTGATGGTGAACAGAGTTTTATCAACTGAACCTCGTTTGAATCCTGAGTCCAGAAGAAATCCACAAAGAGTGTCATACCATGCCCTTGGTGCTTGCTTTAGACCGTAGATGGCTTTCTTCAGCTTGTACACTCTTCCATCTCCAGTCTCAAAACCAGGAGGCTGTTCAACATATACATCTTCTTTGATATCTCCATTGAGGAATGCACATTTCACATCCATCTGATATACTTTGAACTTGTGATGTGCGGCATAAGCTAGAAAGATCCGGATGGCTTCCAGCCTTGCAACTGGTGCAAAGGAATCTTCAAAGTCAATTCCTTCTTGTTGGCAGTATCCTTGAGCTACCAACCTTGCTTTATTCCTCACAATGAATCCAATGGCGTCTCTCTTGTTTTTGAAAATCCATTTCAATCCAATCACCTTGACACCATTTGGTCTTTCTACCAACTCCCATACACAGTTGCGTAGAAACTCATTCAATTCTTCTTGCATAGCTGTTGTCCAGTGGACACAGTTGAGAGCTTCCCCAACATTCTTCGGTTATGGAACATCAGCCACAAAGTAAGAAATCATGGCAACATCTCCAGCTTGCTCGAACTCCTCTAGAATTGCCAATTCCTCAGCATATTGGGCATAAGTGTTGGATTCTTCCTCGGTTGATTCTGGATTTGCAACTCTGCTCCATGTGCGCACACCCTCGGTTGGATCTCCGATGATGTCGTTGGTGGAATGAACTTCATACCATCTTCGGTTGCGTCTTCCTTCTTCTTCCAACTGTGGCTGTTCAGAAATCTGAGTTGGAGTCTTCAGAACTGGTGATTGATCAGCTGTTGAGTCTAGATCCTCAACATTTACAATAGTTTGAACTGAGCTCGGTTGGGCATCGGATGCTGATGTAGTTGGAGGGGCATCAGCTGAAGTTCCCCCTTGAGATGTGCTAAGGTCTTCGCATTCATCTTCAGATGAGTATGGGTCCTCATCCTCAGTTGCCCATATTAGAGGTTCAGCTCTGTTCTTCTCCTGAAGTGCTTGCGATCTGGTGAGAACTGGTAGAACAGCTGGATCCGCGTGTTGTTCCTTTACCTGTTCCCTGCACTCAAAGGTAGATTCATCAAAACTAACATGAGGTGTTATTTCCACAACACGAGAGCTGTTGTTGAAAACTCTATATGCCTTGATCCGAGCTGCATATCCAAGAAATATGCCCTTCGAAGCTTTGGCATCAAAAGTTTTCAACTGAGTCTTTCCATTGTTGTGAATATAACACTTAGATCCAAAAACACGAAAATAAGAAATATCTAGCTTTCTGCGTCTCCACAGCTCGTAGGGCGTCTTTCCCAACCGCTTGGTGAGAAGAGATCGATTCTGAGTGTAGCATGCTGTGTTGATCGCTTCAGCCCAAAATCTCTTAGGCAGTGCTGAGCTCGCTAACATGGATGTGGCTGCATCCTTCAGAGTTCTATTTCTTCGCTCAGCTACGCCATTCTGTTGTGGAGTACGCGCGGCTGATGTCTGGTGGGTTATGCCATTCTTTTCGCAATACTCAACGATGGTTTCATTTAGAAACTCCGTTCCACGATCTAATCGGATAGATATGATCTTCATCTCTTGTTGGTTCGATATCCGATCCATCAGCTTGGGCGGCTCATCTCGGGTTTCGCTCTTGTGTCGCATGAAGATGGTCCACGTATATCTTGAGTAGTCATCAGTTACAACCAAAGTATATTCGTTTCCATTAATGCTTTTTGGTGTAACTGGCCCGAAGAGATCCATATGGATCAGCTGCAACACTCGGTCGGTTGAGGGAGTTGACTTCAACTGAAAGGAGGTTCTAGCGAGCTTTCCCAGCTGGCATGCACTGCAGATGTGTGTTGTTGAAAACACTCGGTTAGGTATGCCTCTTGCATGTTCTTGTCTGGCAAGTCGGTTCATCGTCTTGAAGTTCAGATGGTTGAGCCTTTTGTGCCACAGCTAGCTCACATCCGAACTGCTTTTTGATAATAGGCAAGTGTCAGGGAGGCTGCTGTTCCAATCAGCGTAGTACACATTCCCGGTTGGGGATCGATTTCCCAACAATATCACCTGCTTTGATCCGACATCTTTCACCCTGGAACCCTGTGCATCAAACTTGACAGAAAAACCATTATCATAGAATTGGCTGATGGAGAGCAGGTTATGCTTCAATCCATCAACATAAGAGACATTAGAAATTGAAACATGATTGGTTTCAAGGGTACCGTAACCTCTGGTGTAACCTTTTGAGTTATCACCAAAAGTAACTGATGGACCTTCTTTCTCCACGAAACTTCCAAGCAAATCCTTCAGATTTGTCATGTGTTTCGAGCATCCACTATCCATCACCCATATTGTTGTAGACGCCTTCTTCTTCCTCAGCTGTTTTTCTTGTACCTGCAAAGAGAAACTCGCTTAGGTCCCCAATTTCAGTTGGGTCCTGGAGGGTTAGAACCAGTTCCTGCTGGAATCGTGCGTCGCTTTTCCCTGTAAACTCGGATGGATTTATCATTCCAAATTACTTTTCCTTCATCATCAACTATAACAACACCTCGGTTATCCTTAGGCTTGTCGTTAGTAGTGATGTTCTGTTTCTTAGGAGGAGTTAGATTTCTCCCATGTTGGGCTTTAGGAGGTGAGGCTTTCCCCCTGTTTTGATGGCGATTCTTATCATGTTGAGTTTGTCTGTGAGGTCGGACACCATTGTGGAATCTTCTTGGCTGATTCTGATTCCATTGCCCTGGCTGTTGACGATAGTTGTTCATGCCTGGATGTTGATTCATGTTGTGGCATGAGTAACCATAGCTGTCGTAACTGTTCCACATAGGTTGACTCTGTTGGAACCTCTGGTTGTTGTGGTGATGGAATCGTTGTTGATTCTGTCGGTTGAACTTGGTTGGTTCTGTTGATTCCATCTCTGCTGTGGTTGGTTTGTTGGTCGATTATCACGTCGGTTCTGAGCTTGGTTATGTTGTCGATTTTGAGCTCGGTTCTGATTGCGACTCTGACGTCTCCGGTTCCTCCGTTGAGTCTTGGAACATTCCCCCTCAGTTGTAGACTCCACCGACTGTTTTGTTGGTGCTCCATCTGCAGCTCCTTTGCCTTTCTCAGCCACAGTTGCCTTTGTCGGTTGTGATGGTGTTTGTTCAGTTGCAGACTCAACTGTGTTAGGTTTGGCAACCATGACTTCCTCAGCCTTGGTGAAGGTGGCTGGTGGAATTCCAGTGTCCTTTGCCACGTCGTATCCGAGTCCAGACACATCATCCGTTTGCTGTCTGTATCTGATGAGATTCTCGATGATCTCGGATGACTGATATAGCTTTGTCAGGTTGTCCTTCTCAGTTTGAAGATACTTGAGAAGAACAGCTATATGCTCGGTCTGGGCATCTGATGTCTTCATCAGCTGGTCGATCTGAGCCTCTTGCTTGTTCAACTGTTCTTTCTGTGCCTTGATCTGTTCCTTCAACTGTTCATCAGTTGAAGCCTCAGTTTGGTTGGCTGTACTCAGTTGACTTTTCAGCTGGTCAATTTCTTCAGCTTGTCTCTTGATCAGATCGTCCTTTTCGGTTAAGGAATCTTCAAGCTTGGCGAACTGGGCTTGAAGACTCTTAAACTCAACCGACTGCTGATGCAGTTCCTCACTGAGTTCTTGAAAATCATTCCAGGAGGGTTCCAACTCATCGCTCAGAGATTCCTGCATGTTAGAAGTATTGGAAGAATTTAAGCGAGCAGGATTAGATTGTACCTCAATATCATCTTGGTCGGTTCCAAGTGCCATGAGGCATTGATCCGGACTGATGACTTTGTTGGTAGAGGTCAGATCATCCTCATCTTCAGTGTCTGTGAAGATGTCCATATCGTCAGCTGCCTCTTCTGCTACCATGGCCTTGTTCTTTGCAGTTTGCTTGGCCCTCAGTGCTTCTCTTTCCTTCTTTGAGAGGTCTGGGCAGTCAGCTTTGAAGTGTCCTTCCTTGCCACATTCAAAGCATCCATTGGTGATTGGCTTTGAACTGTCTCGAGTTTGGTTTGATTTATAGAAAAGTTTATATTTGCCGAACCGAGTGTCCATGTCGGCTAGTTTCTTTGACAGCGCTGCAATGTTCTGTTGCAGTTCCTCTCTGCTCAGCTCCTTTGCAGTCATGTCAGCCGATCTGGTTGGCCTTGACGATCTTGATTTTGAGTAGTCAGCTCGGAGAGCAACTGACTTTGATGCTGAGCCGACATCCTCAATTCTATTTGTTTGACTTGAGGGCTGCGACCTCCTTCTGTTGACCTTATACTCATTTCCTTTCAAGATTGAGAACAATCTTTCAGTTCCCATTTCACCAAGGTCAGCTCGACTCTTGTGGATATTTGTGAAAGTATCCCACTCAGCCGGTAGAGCTTGCAACACTTTGAGGTTTATTTCTCTTAGAGTGTATTTTCCTTTCCGGATGGACTGGATTCTTCTGATGATGTCCATAAACTGGAGCTCTAGCTGATCGATAGTCTCATCAGGTCGCAGACTGAAATTGTCGAAATCTTGACATGCATGCGAGAACTTATTTTCCTTCGTCTCGTCACTTCCTTCACTTAGCGAAGCTAGGATGTCCCACATCTCTTTTGCAGTCTCACACTCCTCTATCCAGGGCAGATAATCTTGTCCAACCGTGGACATTATTGTGCTTTGAGCCCAAATATCCAGCTGGCTCACCTTGGCCTCTTCAGGAGTGTAGTCTTCTGGCTGTTTCTCCACATACTCCACCACTGCATCTCCATCGTTGGGATTTGTGGGAGTGCGAAGTATTCTGTCTCGTATGACGATTGGTCCAGATGTGAGAACTTGTTGCATCCTATGATGCTTTGACAGAAGGATCTTCTTCATTCGAGTTCTCCATGATGTATAATTGACTACAGAGAACGTGACTACGATCTTGTCCTTGACGTCCATCTGAAAAATAAAAAATAGGACAAGAAAATGCGAGCAAGTATGCACTAGCGTGAAAAGATCTGTTCAGTTGACCACTGAAATAAAATTCTCGAATTCACACCTCGTGAAACAGAGTCAGCAGTCTTTTGAACCATTGCTCTGATACCACTTGATGGTCCCGATACAAGTTACTGGTGTATGGGGGGGGGGGGGGAATACACCAGTTAGGATTTTTCAACTTTCGAAAAACTTAACACTTGAAATCAACTTCAACTGAGTAAAAGGACTCAGTTGGGATCTAACAGCTGAGTAAGCAACCTCAGCTGGAAGAGTGGTGCTGTGCGGAATGTGGTGGAATATGAACTCGTAAAAACAAACTCACGCTTTTATGCACGGTTGGTCAAAACCAAAACTGTTGATGTGAAAGTATGCAGATTGTATGCGGTTAGATTGTCAGCTGAGATATAAAAAATGACTGAACACAAAAAAACACGACACACAAGATTTACGTGATTCGGAGAGAACTCCTACGTCCACGGGGAGATGTGAGTCCACACACCTCAGTCCAAGTTCTTCTGGACAGTTCCACTCAGCTTACGCGGGCTGAGCAACCGTTACAGTTTAGTTTCCGGGCACTAAACAACCTAAGTCAAGTTTGCGGGTACTTGACGACCTGACTACTCAATTACAGGAAGAGTAAGGTCTTAGCACACTTTTTAGGGTGTGAGAATGGGTAGGATTTCCAACTGCAGCTCGATCACGAATGAGAGCTGGATCTAAGGCTTGAACGAATAAACACTCAACCTAAGATCAAAAACAGTTTCGATCTCTAGGAACCCTCAGCTACTAATGTTCTCTCAAATTGGAACTCTCAGCTGCTGATGCTCTTAGATGATGATTTTGCAGATTTGCTTTTTGCTTTGATTTCTCTCGAGAAAGCTCTTAAATTTTTCGTCGTCTCTATCTCTCTCCCTCTCGAATGAGAGAATGCCTCTATTTATAGGCGGAGAGAATCAACTAGCCGTTGGAGGAGCAGTTGATCTCTGATCGGTTGAAAGCGATGGCTTGTCTCTCATCTCTGCAGACTTTCCCGATATGGCATCTGTGCTCTTCTGCTTTCCATCTGAGACAGCCTTGTGTTGGGCCAGATGGGGTAATGACTGAACGGTCAAACCCTCATGTGACTTCCTTTTGAAATTCAAATCTTTGACAGTCAACTTCGGTTTGTCGGTTGAAAGTCTTGACCTTCGTCTGAGTGATCTTCAGTTGATGTTCCGATCTGTCGAGCTCTCAGCTGACTTTGAACTTTAAACAGTTGAACTCCTTGTACAGATTCTATAACTGAGGTTCTGAAACTGAACCCTCAGTTGTCTTCCACTTCTTTACTCAGTTGGGTTTGAACCCTCAGATGATTTCCTTTTCATCTGATGTTCTCTTCCTCTCTGTTGCTTCTCATCTGATGAACCCTCAGTTGGTTTCCTTCTCAACTGATGTTCTGGAGACTTCCCCTTGTTTGCATCTGAACAAATGAACTCTCAGTTGTCTTTCTTCACAACTGATGTTCTGTCTGAGTGACGCCTTGTTGCCATCTTCAGCTGGAGACCTGTAAAGATAAAATCTTAACTTTGCTCAAACAGCGAGCCTAAATTCTAACATTAGGTTCTGGCAATATCTACTCGGTTGGGGTCAGTCGGTTTTGGAATTCATCAAAACTTATACTAATAAATTTCCCAACATCGTTCGACCGACTTCTGGAATTTTTTTTCTGAAACGGATTTCACCGTCAGTCTTAGAATCGAAAATCCTTAACTTAGGCATGCAAAGCCTTAATTATTAATTAACTTTTTATTTTAATGACGGAATAAACATCCGGGGTATTACATCCTACCCCTCTAATAAGAAATTTCGTCCCGAAATTTGCATACCTTCTTCAAAAAGGTAAGGGTACTTCTCTTTCATCTTTTCTTCGAGTTCCCACGTGGCTTCTTCTTGCCCGTGGTGATTTCATAGCACTTTTACTATTGGCATCGACTTGGTTCTTAACTCTTATATTTTTCGATCTAAAATCGATAATGGTTTCTCTTCATAACTTAAGTCAGATTCAAGAACGACGTCTTGTAGGTTAATTACGTGCTTAGGATCAAAAACATACTTTCTTAACTGAGATACGTGAAACACGTTATGGACACTTCCTAGACTTGGCGGTAAAGCCAATCTATAAGCAACAGGTCCTACTTATTCGAGAATCTCATAAGGTCCTATAAACCTTGGTCTGAGTTTACCCTTAACACCGAATCTAATGATTCCTTTGGATGGTGAGATCTTGAGAAAAACTTTATCCCCAATTTCAAAACTAGGATTGGTTCGACGATCGTCGGCGTAAGACTTCTGTCGGCTTTGGGCCTCTTTCATTCTAACTCTAATCTGACGAATGATCTCGATCATTTCACTGACCGCATCGGGTCCTAGGTTCTTTCTTTCACCCACTTCATCCCAATAAAGTGGTGATCTACATTTCTTTCCATATAAAGCCTCGTAAGGCGCCATTCCTATCGTCGCCTGATAATTGTTATTGTACGCGAATTCAACTAAATGTATGATATCTTCCCAATTCGCGCTTCGATCCAATACTACCGTTCTTAACATATCAACAAGTATCTGAATCGTTCTCTCTGATTGTCCATCCGTCTGGGGGTGAAAAGCGGTACTAAAATTATGTTCGGTACCTAACTCTTTCTGCATCGTGATCCAAAACCTTGAAGTGAATTTGGCATCTCTATTTGATGTTATCGACTTTGGTATTCCGTGCAGACGTACAATCTCACGGACATACAACTGTGCTAACTTCTCTGACCCGTAGGTAATCTTAATCCGCAGAAAGTGAGCTGATTTGGTGAGTCTATCAATAACTACCCAGATGGCAGTGTTTCCTCTTCTTGACTTAGGCAAACCTGTCACAAAATCCATAGCTATATCCTCCCATTTCCATTCTGGAATACTTAATAGTTGTAACAATCCGTATGGTCTTTGGTGTAGAGCTTTCACTTGTTGACAAACCAAACATCTTTCCACAAACGAGGCGACGTCATGTTTCAAACCGTTCCACCAAAAATTCTTTCTTAAGTCTTGATACATCTTCGTACTCCCTGGGTGTGCTGTATATGGTGTATCGTGAGCCTCACTCATGATATCGTTCTTCAATTCGTCATCTTCAGGGATACAAAGTCTGCCTTCAAACAAAATTGCATTATCTGGTGCCTCGGAAAAACCGTCCGGTTTATCCGTTCTTATCCTTAGTTGAAGCTTCTCAGTTGATTCGTCCTTTCTCTGCGCACTTATGATTCTTTCTCGTAAATCTGATGTAGCTTCGAGTGCTGCTATTTGGTTTGTTATCGTTTCAAGTGCATCGAGCACTTCTAAGTTCATTTCCTCAAATTCTTGTACAAGAGCTTCTTCCACAACAAAGAGACATCCTAACTTGGTTGGAGTCTTGCGACTCAGCGCGTCAGCTACCACATTTGCCTTTCCTGGATGATAGTTGATTCCACAATCATAATCCTTGACTAATTCGAGCCATCGTCTTTGCCTCATGTTCAATTCCTTTTGCTCGAAAAAGTACTTTAAACTTTTATGGTCTGTAAAAATCTCAACCCTAACACCATAAAGATGGTGTCTCCAAATTTTCAGCGCATGCACAATGGCTGCTAGTTCTAAGTCGTGGGTTGGATACTCAACTTCATAAGGTCGAAGTTGTCGTGAAGCGTAAGCTATCACCTTTCCATCTTGCATCAAAACACAACCTAATCCGTTCTTTGAAGCATCTGTATAGACCACATATTCCTTATTTGCTTCTGGCAAAGCCAACACTGGTGTTGTGGTTAACTTCTCCTTGAGTGTCTGAAAACTCTTCTCGCATTCATTCGTCCATTTATACTTGTTTTCCTTCCGAAGTAGTTGCATCATAGGTTTAGAAATCGTTGAAAATCCTTCGATGAATCTTCTGTAATAACCGGCTAAACCTAAGAAACTCCTAATTTCGTTCAGACTTGTCGGCGATTTCCAATCGCGCACTGCCTCTACCTTGGCAGGATCCACCTCGATACCTTCTGCTGATACTATGTATCCAAGGAACATTACTTCCTTCAGCCAAAACTCGCACTTACTGAATTTGGTGTAAAGCTTCTCGGCTCTAAGCGTTTCTAAAACTATTCTCAAGTGTTCCTTATGTTCTTCCTCATTCTTGGAGTAAATGAGAATGTCATTGATGAATACTAAAACAAATTTGTCTAAGTATGGGTGAAAATTTCGATTCATGAGATCCACGAATACTGCAGGAGCATTAGTCAAACCGAATGGCATAACTAGGAATTCGTAATGGCCATATCTGGTTCTGAAATCAGTCTTAGGTATGTCCTCGGGTTTGATTTTCAATTTATGATACCCGAATCTTAAATCTATCTTCGAAAAGACTCCTGCGCCCTTAAGCTGATCAAAAAGGTCTTCTATCCTTGGCAAAGGATACTTATTCTTAAGGGTGATCTTATTTAACTCTCGATAGTCTATGCACATTCTCATAGAACCATCCTTCTTTCTTACAAACAAAACTGGTGCTCCCCACGGTGAAACACTCGGTCTAATGAATCCAAGGTCTAACAATTCTTGCAGCTGGATCTTAAGCTCTTCTAATTCTTTCGGCGCCATCCTATATGGGGCTTTTGATTTGGGGGCTGATCCTGGTTCTAAGTCAATCGAGAAATCTATATGACGGTCGGGTGGTAAACCAGGTAAAATTTCAGGAAAGACGTCTTCGTATACGTTAACAACTTTCACGTCTTAAATGGTCTTCTCGGCTCCTGGTTCTCTAACTAGGTACACAAGATAAGCGGTGCAACCTTTCTTCTTCATCAATTTCTTGGCTTGTAAGGTGGATATTATCGGTATTCTCTTGCCCATTGCAATCCCATGAAATTCTGTCGGTTCTTTTCCTGGTGGTTGGAAAGAGATTTTCCTTTCGTTGTAGAGAATCGTGGCATAATTCTCAGACAACCAGTCCATTCCTAAGATTATATCTACGTCCCACATTATCATAACATTGAAATTGTTCGCCTTAGCCTTAAGAGTTCCAATTTCTATTTCTAGATTAGAGCAAACATGCGTGGAAGTAGTGATCTCTCCTGAAGGTGTAGCTACTCTCATAGCGTGTTCAGCTCGTACAGGTCTGATATCTAAGTTATCCGCACACGAACCAACAATAAAAGAATGCGATGCGCCAGTATCAAACAGTATCTTAATAGGGATATTGTGAAGTTTTCCCATACCTTCTAGGTTTCCTTTTCCTTTATTCTGCGCACCCTGTTTGATCGCACATGCCCTTGCATTCTATTGCTGTTGAGCGTGCTGCTGGAACTGCTGCTGGGTCATCTGTTGTTGTGGCTGTGCCTGAATCGCCCTCAGAGGTTGGGGTTGTCCATACTGATTGTGTCCTGCCGCTTGCAACGGTTTCGGGCAGTCCCTCTTAATGTGCCCCTTCTGTCCTCAGTTGAAGCAATTCCTAGAATTTGCTCGACAGATCCCGAAGTGTACCCTATTACACTTGGGACAGGCAGGAACGGTAGTTCTTCCTTGATTGTTTCCTCCTTGGTTATTCCTTTGCTGCCCTTGTGGCTGACCGTGCTGATTATTTCCTTTCCATGGTCCCGTTTGATTATTTCCTTGTAAGTACAGTCCCGATTGACTGTTTCTCTGCCATGGCTTCTTCCCATTATTGTTACCTTGATTAGGCTGCTGATAGCCTTGCTGATTTCCATTCTTCTGGTTTCCTTGATTATTGGAGTGCTGGTAGTAGCCAGTGTTGTTTCCTCCATCCCATTTCCTTTTACCCTGGTAGTTGTTATTGTTGTTGTTGCTGTAATAGCCTCGATTTTGGGTCGGGGCTGGTGCGGGTGTTATTGTTTTCCTTTCATCAGGCACTATGGCCTCCATCTCTAGGGCTCGCCCTAAAACTTCAGTGTAGCGCAGTCCTCCATGACTGGCTAGTGCGATTCCAAACTCATGCTTCAGTCCCCCACGGAACTTCTTCGCTATCTTTTCTTCGGTATCAACCTGAGCAGGCGCATACCTTGACAACTCACAAAACTTGGCGTCATATTCTGTGACTGTCATCTTCCCCTGTTTCGAGTTATAGAACTTAGCCTCCTTCTGAGCTCTATAGGTCTTAGGTACATATTTATCATACAGTGCTTCTTTGAATTCTTCCCAGGTAATTCGAACCAGATGCTCCGCGGGTATAACCTTCTGCCGAGCTTCCCACTAGTAGTCAGCTGGTCCGGAAAGCTGGAACACGACACACAGTAGTCGCTCCTCATCAGTACATCTAAGGAGTTTAAAAATTCGCTCAATAGATCGCACCCAAAGCTCAGCGTCGCTTGGGCTACCAAATCCGTTGAATATAGGTGGGTTACGTTTGAGGTGGTGATGGTAATAGTGGTGGAGGGGTATTATGGTGTTCCTTTTCTTCCTCCCTATCATTCTGGGCTTGACGTCTTCCACGTCCCCTGGGTCTACCAGCTCCTCTATGATTGTTAACAACTCTCGGCGGCATATTTTCCTTTGAAACTATAAGAACAAAACTCTCATTAGCACCTTACTTTTAAGCCTTCTTTTACTTTCTAACTCTTTTCCTAACTTAACAAGTTCATGGAAAAGAAAACTGATAATAGCTTTGATTCTTAGCTCTTTTAAACTCTTTAACTTCTCGGTTAAACTGGAATATTCATTTAATACTTTTCTTCTAATCGCGCTTAGAAGAAACTTTTCATAAGATTAAGCCCACTCTCGGGTCATCATATATATATATATACACGTCAAAAAGAATATTAGTTTTGCCTCCAACGAGGACTTATACAAAAGGTTAGACTGCGACTAGTCTAAACTAGGCTAACTGCCTATCTATGAACCGGGTGCACTAACAAGTTGCATCTCCGTATTTACTGGAAGTACTAGAACAGAAATGATCCCAAAAACTTCGTATCCGTTTAGAGTACTATAAAAGGATGGTTACTGATCCGACTATTTACAAGACAAAAAGAACTTCTACTGCTACTACGCGTCTAAGACGCCCTGCTCAACAAGCTGCTGTCGAGTCACTACTGCCCTCTACGGCCTGCAACTCCTAGGGGTCCTCCTCAGGGTCCTCCTCGGGGTCATCCTCCTTCGGATCCTCCTCCTCAGAATATGAACCAAAGACGAGCTGGAGTGCCTCGTCAACCATCAAAGTAGTGTCGTCCAAAAGTGTAAGTGGTGGTGGCGAAGGCACGTTTGAAACTGTCCTCTCCGAGTCTGAAACCAAGTAGTCTGAACTGGATACCACTGCACGCTTCTTCAAGGGAAGAAGGTGCTCAGGAAGTGAACTAGATGGGTACACCTCTGCAGAACGGGCTCTAGACGGCCCCGCCTCAACTGTCTCCGGACTCTCGTCCAATCAGCACAGATCTCCTCAAGTGGTGAGAGAGGAGATGGTAACTCAAGCATCGTAGCAAGCTCTGCGTCTCTCTCTAGGTACTCGCCTCCTAGAACTAATCCCTCAACAGGTGAAAGCACTGGCGGCAGCTCCAACAGTGCGGCAAACTCTGGGTCTAGGGCTAACGGCTCAGGCTCAAACTCGGCCTCAGCCTCAGTCGGAACGTGAAGGTAGGGAAGGTGCTCTTGTACTGGCATAGGCCACATGAATCGACTGTGAAAGAACTGCCTGTGTATGGCTAAGGCAAAACCAGCAAAGTCGCCGATCGGCTCGGGGTCGTCACCGATCACTGCAATGTGGTACCAGGCTATGGCATGTGCCCAACCATACCACTCGTCGAGTAGCCGTACGATCAAATCGGCTATCGTCTGGCGCTCAGTAACAAAGTGACGAGCTGCGTAGAAGCGTGCAGCGAAGTCACTAACCAACTGTCCAATATCATGATTCGGATCCACCTCATAATCATGGTACAAGTCTAAAATCTCATCCACTACTGTACGCTGTCTCAAAGGTCGACTCTTCCGAGCCGTAACACGTGTAGCAGGCATCACGGATCAGTAACTGGTAGGGTAATTAACATATCTTAAAAAATTCTTAAATCACAATTAGAATATTCCATTATTCAAATTGCAACACTTAACCACTTAATCACAGCTTATCTTAATCATCTAGCAATTTCAAGAAATTGCACTCAAACAATACATATATATAAAAAAAAAATCACGACTTTATTTTCATTATTTTGCTTATTATTCTTTTACTTTCTTACTTTATTTCTTCCTCGAAGAAATTTCTTAACGAATTCTATCCATTCTCTTAACTTATCAACTTATTAATTCTTATTCTTCTTGTTATTCTTTATTTTTTTCCTTAAAAGGAAATTCTTACGGCTTTTGTTTTCAAAAACAAGTCGACTCCAACGAGTCTGTTGTTCATGTCACTTTACGCAGGTGACATTCATTTATTCTCTTTGATTCCCTTTATTCTGCCCTTTTCGATCCGATCATTTCTTGGAAATTTTGGAACCAACGCTTCTTAGAACGTCTATGTTCTCAAAGAATCGAGAAGGCCTTAAAATTCGTCTAAATTCTTATGCCAATAAAACATTTCAAACAAGGAAATTATAACTCACATAATTTCACATACTTTCACATAGCATAACATTCATGCTTTCACATAGTTCACGTAATATAACAAAGTATAACTCTTATACTTTAATTAAATCATACTTGGCATACTTAATCACATCACACTTGCATACTTTATTAAAAAATTTCTTCTTAAAAGAAATCATACTTCTGAAATTCTTTCCTTACTCTTCTTCTTTGATTGAGTCGACGTAGAGGGAGGTTGAGTTGTCGTCTACACTCTTAAACTTAGTGTTACGACTTAACTTTACTTGAAAAAAGACTCGGGTATAGAGTATATACAAATACTCTATCTTACTACTTGAAAGAAATTCGTATGCAGAGCAGAAACGATTGCTCTGATACCACTCTGTCACAGCCCCAAATCCCGAGGGACGGCAAAGCCGGGGTGCGACTAGGGGTTGGATTAAAGAAGCGGGGAAGAAGAGGGATGAATAAGAATAAACGAACAAACAGACATCAATAACAGAATAAACTACTATGAACAAGACTTCATTAAAAGAAAGAGTTGATCTCGAAGGATCACTCGATAAGGATGTTCTCAAAAGAAACTAAGTTAATGTATGAACTTAGACTCAAAAAGATATATACATCAACACAAAAGAGTTTAGAGTTTTGGCAGCGGAAAAACATAGAACTTAGACCCTGATCTTCTTTCCTAAAACCATTCTACTCAACATCAACCACCGCCGCTCCCGTCGATCAACCTGCACATTTTATAAAACATATGCAGGGTTAAGTACAAAAGCACTTAGTGGGCACATTGCCGAAAACATATCATAAGTATAGATAAATCAGGCATCTTGACAAATAGCGCATCGGGGTTTTTCAACAAATACCCGAGCCTACTAAACATTTTCTTTCACTTTCATAACATAGCTTGATCAAGCATTTTTCTGATAGATGATACGTTCAACTTGCCCAATTCTATTTCAACGCCGGGGAAGAGTTAACTTCTTCCGCACACGTTCTATTCACCGTGGCTGGCTACCCCTCAACAGAGTACCACACATACCGGCTACCGTGTACACTAACCCTGGAAAGTCCCTTTTGACTAACTCAGAGTCCGATCGACTTAATTGTTAACCAATTCAGAATGGCACAAAAGAACTCACATAAAACAAATATTTTCATGCCCTGATTATCACTTTGAAACACAATTATCAAGGCAATAAATAAAGATTTTCGAGCATCGCTCGTTTTATTTGAATATAGGAAAGCCCACCTTACTGATTACAGAACTACTATTTGAGCTTCCGTCTCTGGTCTTCCGTCCTATCCTTGGTGCTAACATCCTCTTTTTATCATAAATAAATAAACTTAAGCAACTTGAACGTAGCGATAAAAGAAACAGGAAATCGAAACTGGTTTTAGTCATTTTAGGCTTTTGCACTTTACTACTTTCTTTAGATTAACTACTAAACGAGACTCGATTGATTCTCGTCTACAAAATGACTCGGCTCATTACTCGACACTTAAGTCAGTAGATAATGGATGTCGATAACTTATAACGACTTAAAAGTTCACAAGGAACAAAGTTGAAAAGGATTCAACTTAAGAAATTAAGTTTTGGAAACTTTCTGCACAATACAGAGGATCTGGAGTTCACACAGAACAGAGAATTTAAAAACAGGGGATGTAATTTATACCTTAAGAAAACCACAGATGTCTAGTTTACTCTCCAATTTACGGATCTCGATTTCATTAAGCGAGTTAAAAGTTATGACAGTTTCCGTGAAACGTCGCAAAACAGTCGCGCGAAACCAAAATGCTCAATAAACCTCGACGCACGATTCCCTAGGTTCGATTAATGCTATTCCACTTTTATTTTCACAAAAATTTCATCTCAATGCAGTCTACGTGCAATATCCCTTAATCGGATTCACATTCACGTCTTTTGATTAAACAAACGATGAGCATTTCCTCGTCATTTTCAACTAACCTATTACTATACCAAATCAAATTCAAATTCAATTCCTATTTCGTTTTCGTTTATCAACTTCTCATTTCTTAACTATAACTCATAACATCTCGAATCTCAGATGGAAAAGTCGTCAACTACAATATTGTTCATTTATCAATAACAATCATAATTATCAAAAAGGTTTTCCTTATTCGACTTTTCTATCGGCTTTTAATCTAGATTCTCCTTCTCTTATCAAAATTCGAACCTTCTTAGAATTCGTTCAAACTTTACGATTACGATCATTAACTAACAAGATTATCATAGGTTCGAATCACAAACCCTAATCATTATTCATGCTCGACTTATCGACGATTGCTCATCTCTTACTAAAAATCCTACGTTCTCTGTTTTCGTTCAAATTTTACAACATCGATCATTATCTATCAAGCATCACTAATATGCAAACCATATTCTAAAAACATTAACGAGCTTCAACTTATCGATGGATTTCCGTCTCTTACGTTTTTTCGTTTTATTTTTAGAAAAATCTCAATAAATTATATATTCATCTACATGCATACTACATCTCATTTCCGTTAACCAATCATGGATATCATATCATCTATTACACCAAATCATGCATTCTTCATCTCTTACATTTAGATTTTTATTTTTTTAAAATTCTAATTTAATTCATGTGGTCATCTAACATCACCTAGAACATAATTCCATCAATAAAAAAACCCCTAAATCTTAAAAAACTATCGGTAATTACATAATTCAAAGAGGGATGATTTTGTTCATGATTCGATCCATAAAACCTAATTCTAAACATACTAGAACACGAAAAAAAAAGAAAATGATGGGAAAGGATTTGTGTTCGGTTCATAACGTAAGAGAAGTTCTCACCTTGCGAAATATGAAGTCGGAAATGAAATCGATCGGTAGATGAGAGACTTGTGTTCTTGAGAAAATCTTGGAGGATGAAGCTTTAATGGAGAAAATGAGAAGAAAAATGAGAGAGAGAGAGATGAAGGAGAGGTGGCGGCAATGTGGAGAGAGAGATGACTCATGTATACTTACATAAAGGTGTAAAATATCTAATAACTAAGGTGGTGACTCGCTAAGGTGCGTTTGGTTGCAAATTATTTGACGAAAATATCTCGTTTCCGGGTCTAGAACGTCGATATAAAAGTCGAGAAAAACTTTCTTAGGTCGTTACGAATTCGACGAAAGCTAATTCGTCCGTTAGATTAAAAATAAATCTCATACTCGGAAAACCTAATTTATTTTTCAAAATCCGAGAAAAAGTCGGGATTAGACAGTCTAAAATTCGCCATGAAAAATCATAAAAACTGACTTTCTCAGGTGAACTCGTATCGAAGAAAAAGTGAATGTAAAGTTCGACGGTTTTTCAATCAGAGTTTTCGGACGAAAAATCTATCGGACGCGAAAACCCTAATACAGTAGTCGTTCGACCGACTTCTGGAATTTATTTTCTGAAACGGATTTCACCGTCAGTCTTAGAATCGAAAATCCTTAACTTAGGCGTGCAAAGCCTTAATTATTAATTACCTTTTTATTTTAATGATGGAATAAACATCCGGGGTATTACAATTTTGTATCCCATATTATTTTCCAATGAAACTCTACTCTTTAAATATCTATATAAATACTCAAACTCAATATGTATTTTTTCATCTCACATTTATTTCCACAACGTAATACAACTTTAAAGGTACAAAAGTAATAATGAATATAATATATTTTTTTAATTTGACAGATGTTATAAATAAAATATGGATATTGTATTATTATTAATTTGGTATCGTTCATTAGTATTTAATAGTATGATATTTTGTATCCCACATTATTTTCCAACGAAACTCTACTCTTTAAATATCTATATAAATATTCAAACTCAATATGTATTTTTTCATCTCACATTTATTTCCACAATCAATTTAATTTAGTTTGACTAATTAATTAATTGATACTGGTCAAATAATAAGTTTTGATTTTATTTAATATCCCATACACTACTAGAAATGGCTTTTGAATATTTTATTTAGCTACTTTATGTGCACGTATATATACGTGTATTGCATATGCATCTATGAAAAATTAATCTTCGTGAATCATGTAATTTATAATAGAACTAGAAATAACAAACAAATCGTAAATGAAGATCGGAGAATCGTAGAGTAAATTTTTTGAATTTAATTATAAACTAAATATGTATCAATTTTAAACTATAACTATTAAACAAATGAGAAATTCCCCCAAACTAGCACTTTTCTTATAGTTTTTTTAAAATTTAACACTCGTTATAATTCTTTTAAATTTTAGCACTTCCTCTATTTTTTACCCTCAAATACATTTTGTATTTTCCATCTTATCCCAATTTTTCGCTCTTCCCTTCCTCTCTATTTTCTCTCTCTCTCTCTCTCTCTCTCTCTAGCCGCCGCAACCTCCTCGCTGTCTCACTGCCGCCACCTTCAGTGGCGTCTTTCTTTTTCTCTCTCTTTTTCCGCCAGCCTTCCCACATCTACATCCTCCCATCGACCGCCTCCTCCTTACCGCACCGGCGGTTCATCCAGATCTGTTACGCGACAACGACGGTGGAGTCCAGATCTGTTGATGAAAGATGGAAGGCGGTTGGGCCTTAGAAGACGGAGATGTCATCATCTCAGTCAAATCCGATGGTGGAGATCCGATCGAGCCCTCGGTTTGTTGTCCCAGCCCGGACGTAAACGCGAAGGCCGACTCCTTATTGCCTGCCTCCGAGATGAGTGGAGGCTTGAGAAGATGAATTCAGCAAGATGAGTGGAGATTCGATTTGTGCTTTGGCTTGTTTTTTTTTCCATTAATTCATTCTTATTTCTTATTTTTTTTCCTCGTTTTGGGGGCCTTCCTATAGGCAGGAAAGAATTGCTTAGATCTAAAAAAAAAGAAAAAAAAAGACTTATGACATGGTACAGGAGTATAAAGGAATGATCGATGATGAATGTAATGGTAGAGTTGAAATTTGTACAAGAATTGATGATGTGGCTCCAATTTATGTTTTGATTGTTGGTTGATTTAATGGGAGTAGATAAAAGGAGGCTGAACCTTCCCATTTTTCTTTTGTGCATTCACAAATTTTTTCATTTTTTTTGTGTAACGTCACAATTTTTTTGCTATTTTTTTATGATTTCACAAAAATTTTCTGTCACAGCTTCAAATCCCGAGGGACGGTAAAGCCGGGGTGCGACTAGGGGTTGGATTAAAGAAGCGGGGAAGAAGGGGGATAAATAAATAAACAGATAATAATTAAATGACAACTGATATCTATGAACAGATTTTATTGAAAGAAAGAGAGTCGACCTTGAAGGATCGCTTGAAAGGTTGATCAAAAGTTAACTAAGTTCATTGTACGGAACTTAGACAAAAAGATATACAATAGCTCAAAAGAAGAGTTTGGCAGCGGAAAGCGTAAAGCTTGACATACAGTTCTTCATTCTATTCATAACCCTCACTCAACCTGCACATTTATAAAACATATGCAGGGCTAAGTATAAACATACTTAGTGGGCACATTGCCGAAAACATATCATAAGTATAGATTAAATCAGGCATCTCGATAAATAGCGCATTGGGGTTTTTCATCAAATACCCGAGCCTACTAAACATTTTCTTTCACTTTTCACAACGTAGCTTGGCCAAGCCTTTACTTGATGTTATGTTCAAACTTGCCCAACTTCTGTTTCAACGTCGGGAAAGAGTTAACTTCTTTCGCGCACGTTCTATTCACCGTGGTTGGCTATCCCTCAACAGGGTACCACACATACTGGCTACCGTGTACACTTAAACCCTGGAAAACCCTTTCTGGTTAACTCAGCGGTCCGATCGATTAGTTTACCCCTTTTGGCTAACTCAGAAAGGCACAAGAGAACTCACATAAAACAAATATTTTCATGCTTTGATAATCACTTTAAAACACAGTTATAAAGCGATAAGTAAACATTTTCGAGCATCGCTCATTTGATTTGATATATAGAAAAGCCCACCTTAGGCGATTTACAGAACAACTAAAGCTTCCGTCTTCTGTCTTCCGTCCTGTCTTCTAAACTCGACTTCCTCCTTTGAACATAAATAATCAAACTTGAATAAGCAGTTGAGACGATAAATGAAAAGAAAATCGTATTCATGTTGTGACTTTTAGGCCTTTGCACTTAACTACATTCTTTTAATTAACAACGAAACGAGACTCGTTCATATCTCGTTTAGAAACTAACTCGGTTCCTTACTCGACACTTAGGTCAGTAAATATCGGGAGTCGATAACTTATAACGACTTAGAAGTTCACAAGGGACGAAGTTAAAAAGGATTCAATTTAAGAAATTAGGTTTCGGAAAATTTCTGCACAAGGCAGTAACTCTGGAGCTCATATAGGGGAAACAGGGGATGATATTGGTATCAAAAGAAAGCTACGGATGTCTAGTTTATTTTCCAATTTACAGATCTCGATTTAGTTAAGCGAGTAGAAAGTTATGATAGTTTCCGTAGCGTATCGCAAAACAGTCCGAGTGAAACCCTAGGTGCTCGTACAATTCGACGCACGACTCCCTAGGTTCGATCAATGCTATACAACTGTCACAGCCCCAAATCCCGAGGGATGGCAGAAGCCGGGGTGCGACTGGGATTGGATTAAAGAAGCAGGGAAGAAGGGGGGCTGACTAACTAAACATACATAAAAGACATCATACATTCAATGAACAAGACTTGACTATTATAAAGGAAGAGTTAATCACGAAGGATTACTCGACAAAAGGTACTCGAAAGTATCTAAGTTAAAGTTTACAGACTTAAACTACAGTAATTCACCAAATGTACGTAACGTCAAAAAGTCTAGAGTTTTGCAGCGGAAAAGTAGGTCATAGCTAAAGCAATCCTAACTTCTCAACTCGACTCAACTTCAACCACCACCGCTCTCGTCGCTTCAACCTGCACATTTATAAACACATGCAGGGCTAAGTATGAAAGTACTTAGTGGGCACGATGCCGAAAACATAATCATAAGTAGAGATAATCTGGCATTTCATAATTTGTAGCACATCGGGGTTTTATATAAAAATTAGCCCGTGTCTACTAAAACATTTTCTGACTCATTTTCACAATTTACTCGGCCGAGCATTTTCTGGTATGTTACGTTCAAATCTTGACCAATTCTCATTCACCGTGGCTGGTTACCCCTCAACAGGATACCACATACACCACAGGTTACAAAGTGCACTAACTCTGGAAAGCACTTAATAGCTAATTCAGAGCCGATCGTTAGTTAACCTATTTCGATTAACTCTTAAATCTGGAAAATATGAATGTTAACTCAAATAGGTACAAGACAACTCACATAAAACATAAAACAGTTCATGTCATAATTATCACTTTGAAAACACAGATATCAAAGCGATAAAGAAAGGTTTTTGAGCATTGCTCGTTTTATTTTATATATAAAAGCCCACCTTAGCGTTTACAAAACTAAGTACGAGCTTTCGTTCTCCTGATCTTCCGTCCTTTCCTTACTGCTGGCTTCCTCCTTCATCGTAAAATAATAACACTTAAAAATCGGTCGTAAAAGATAATCGAACATAGAAATTCAAATTAGGTTTTAGTCGTTTTGTTTCTTTAGGCATTTGCATGCTACTAGTTTTATTTTAATTAAACGGGAACGAGACTTGAACAAATCTCGTTTAGAACTCGAAAGGTCTCATACTCGACTCTTAGGTCAGTAGAGAAGGTAGTCGTTAACTTATTACGGCTTAAACGATCAAAAGAAACAAAGTTGCGAAGAAAACAACTTAGGCAAACAACTTCTGAAATTTCACTGCGCAAGGCAGTAGTTCTGGGGACTGCCCAGAACAGGGGAATTGGAAACAGGGGATGAGCCCTGTACCGTTAGAAAGCTTGTAAAGTCTAGTTTACGCTCCAATTTACGGATCTCAAATCCGATAAACGAGCTAAGAGATATTACAGTTTCCGGGAAGGGTCGCAAAACTGCCGCGGCTAACCCTAATTGCTCGATAAAAACGATGTATAACTTCCTAAGTTCTTTCTAAGTTCTCGTACTCGATTTCTCACGAAACTTCACTCTCAAGGCAGTCAACACGTACTCCCGTACGTGAAGGACTCCTTTTCAAAACTCGTTTTTAACCACGACGATCAAACCTCGTCGTTTCAACTACCATTTACTACACCAAAATCAAGTTAACAAATTCTCGTTTCTAGTTCTCGACTATAACTACAACTCATGGTATAATAATCCGAATGCTCATGTCGTCAACTACAAAGTCGTTCCTTAGTCCATTATAAACACTATTATCACTCGACTTCTCGATTATTAATTACGTCCACTTGTTCATCTCTTACGAAATTCCAAAAGTTATCGGAATTCATTCAAATTCTACGTCATCAATCATCATCTAACGAGATTCATTATTATATACATCATCACCTCATATCATTACTTAAACTCAACTTAAATCCAATTCTTTGTCTCTTATAACTTCATTAATATTTTTAGAAAATTCTCATTTAATTCATAACATTATCTATCATTACCTAGAACCTTAATTCATCAACAAATCATCATCTAAATCAACTATATGAAAACCCCCAATTTCCTCATATTTTTCGGTAATAACATAAAATTAAAGGGGGTGTTTTTCTTCATCAATTAACATCATTTATCCATTTATCATACTACTATATCATCAATTAATCAATTCAAGTCTTATTACATCATTAAATTGAAAACCCATCCTCAAACCCTAAGTCTAAACTCGGTCCTCACTTATAATCATAGGGCTTTTCGTTTCTTCTTGTTTTAATCATCAATCCAACATCTCCTAAGATCAATTACACAACTAATTGAAGAATCCAAACATCCTACTACAAACCCCTAATTTTCGGTATTGAGTAGAAAATAGGGTTCTTGATTTTCTTTCAATTTTAATCATAGATATCATGCCTAAACCATCTAATTATCTTAATTAAAGATCAAGACATCTAATTACATCATCCATATTTTCGATCAATATGAGAAAAGAAAAGAAAAGGAATTCAATTGGATAGGATTAGAGAGGAGATGAATACCTTGAACTTTAATGAAGGAAGTTATAAGATTCGATGGAAGATTAATGACTTGTGTGAAAATCTTGCTCCAAGAACTTGAAGTTCTTCAATGGTGATGGAAGAAAAATGGGAGAGAGGTGTGTGTGTGTGTGCCGAATTGGGAGGGAGAGAGTAGTGAGGATGGTGATGACTAATGTTAATTAGAATAGTAACAACATAGGTGTAAAGTGTTAAAAATATCCTAAGGTGAATCATAAGATTAATACTATATAAAATGAAATATCTAGCTTAGTAAGAGAGAGTGAGGTCGGTCAAGAGGGAAAGAAGAGAGAAAAATACGCGTTTTTCTAGCGCGATACGATGCTACGAAAATCGAAAGACGAAAAACGTAGCTCGGCACAAAATCATCAAATTCCGATTCGACCAAAAATTCTAACATATTTAACTTATTCGGAAAGTAATATTTAAAAACTTAATTCCGACAAAAACTCGGGACGACACAGTCCGAGTTTCGTCCGGAAATTCATAAAAATGAACTTTCTCGGGCGAGTTCATATCGCGATTTCGTGAATGTAAAAATCAGACGGTTTTCCGTTCTGAGTTCCAGAACTAAAAAGTTTTCGTACGCGATAACCCTAAATACAGTAGTCATCTAAGTGACTTCCGTAATTTATTTTCGGAAACGGATTTCACCGTTGGTTTTAGAATTCAGAATCGTAAACTTAGGCGTGCAAAGCCATTTTTATTAATAACTTTAAAATTTACTGTACGGAAAATCTGGGGTATTACAACAACCTTTAAACTCACGAAATTATTAACAAATTACAGTTAAGACACGTGTTCCTTTATCGGGAACACCTTCATGTCTCTCGATTAAACAAACGACGAGCATTTCCTTGTCTTTTTCAACTAATCAATTAGTATACCAAAATCCAATTCAATTTCCATTTCAAACTTCTAACTTTAATCTTCGAACTTCTATATTCATTTCTGGAATTTATTTTCAGAAACGGATTTCACCGTTAGTCTTAGAATCGAAAATTCTTAACTTAGGCGTGTAAAGCCTTAATTAATAATTAAATTTTTATTTTAACGACGGAAGAAATATCTGGGGTATTACATCCTACCCCTCTAACAAGAAATTTCGTCTCGAAATTTGCATACCTTCTTCAAAAAGGTAAGGGTATTTCTCTTTCATCTTTTCTTCGAGTTCTCACGTGGCTTCTTCTTGCCCGTGGTGATTCCATAGCACTTTAACCAAAGGTATCGACTTATTTCTTAATTCTTGTTCTTTTCGATCCAAGATCGATAATGGTTTTTCTTCATAACTTAGGTCGGACTCAAGAACAACATCTTGCTGGTTAATTACGTGCTTAGGGTCAAAGACATACTTTCGTAATTGAGATACGTGAAACACGTTATGGACACTTCCTAGACTTGGCAGTAAGGCCAATCTATAAGCAACAGGTCTTATTTTCTCCAAAATCTCATAAGGTCCTATAAACCTTGGTCTGAGTTTACCCTTAACACCGAATCTAATGATTCCTTTAGACAGAGAAATCTTGAGGAAAACTGTATCCCCAATTTCAAAGCTAAGATTGGTTCGACGATTGTCGGCATAAGACTTCAGTCGGCTCTGGGCCTCTTTCATTCTAACTCGAATCTGTCGGATGATCTCGATCATTTCACTGACCGCATCGGGTCCTAGGTTCTTTCTTTCACCTACTTCATCCTAATAAAGTGGTGACCTACACTTCCTTCCATACAATGCCTCGTAAGGCGCCATTCCTATCGTTGCCTGATAACTGTTGTTGTACGCGAATTCGACTAATGGCAAGATCTTTTCCCAATTCTCACTTCTATCCAATACTACCGTTTTTAACATATCAACGAGTATCTGAATCGTTCTCTCGGATTGTCCATCTGTCTGAGGGTGAAAAGCGGTACTAAAATTAAGTTCTATACCTAACTCCTTCTGCATAGTGATCCAAAATCTTGAAGTGAATTTGGCATCTCTATCAGACGTTATTGTCTTCGGTATTCCGTGTAGACGTACAATCTCACGGACATACAACTGAGCTAACTTCTCTGATCCATAGGTAATTAGGATTGGTAAAAAGTGAGCTGATTTTATGAGCCTATCGATAACTACCCAGATGGTAGTATTTCCTCTCTTAGTTTTGGGAAAACCTGTCACAAAATCCATAGCTATATCTTCCCACTTCCATGTTGGAATACTTAACGGTTGTAACAATCCGTATGGTCTTTGGTGTAGAGCTTTCACTTGTTGACAAGCCAAACATCTTTCTACAAACGAGGCAACGTCTCGTTTCAAACCGTTCCACCAGAAATTCTTTCTCAAATCTTGATACATCTTCGTACTCCCTGGGTGTACTGTATACGGTGTATCGTGAGCCTCACTCATGATATCGTTCTTCAATTTGTCGTCTTCAGGGATACAAAGTCTGCCTTGGAATAAAATCGCATTATCTGGTGCTTCGGAAAAACCGTCCGGTTTATCCGTTCTTATCCTTAGTCGAAGCTTCTCAATCGACTTGTCCTTTCTCTGTGGACTTATGATTCTTTCTCGTAAGTCCAGTGTAGCCACGAGTGCTGCTATATGGTTTGTTATCGTTTCAGGTGTATCCAACACTTCTAAGTCCATTTTCTCAAATTCTCGTACAAGAGCTTCTTCCTTAACAAAGAGACATCCTAACTTGGTTGGAGTCTTGCGACTCAGCGCGTCAGCTACAACGTTTGCTTTTCCTGAATGGTAGTTCATTCCGCAATCATAATCCTTTACTAGTTCGAGCCATCGTCTTTGTCTCATATTCAATTCCTTTTGCTCGAAAAAATACTTCAAACTCTTGTGGTCTGTAAAAATCTCAACCCTAACACCATAGAGATGGTGTCTCCAAATTTTCAACGCATGCACAATGGCTGCTAGTTCTAAGTCGTGGGTTGGGTACTCAACTTCATGAGGTCGAAGTTGTCGTGAAGCATAAGCTATTACCTTTCCATCTTGCATCAATACACACCCTAATCCGTTCTTCGAAGCATCTGTATAGACCACGTATTCCTTATTCGCTTCTGGCAGAGCTAACACGGGTGCTGTTGTTAACTTTTCTTTGAGTGTTTGAAAACTCTTCTCGCATTCGTCCGTCCATTTATAATTGTTTTCCTTTCGGAGCAGTTGCGTCATAGGTCTAGCAATTGTAGAAAATCCCTCGATGAATCTTCTATAATAGCCAGCAAAACCTAAGAAACTCCTAATTTCGTTCGGACTTGTTGGCGATTTCCAATTGCGTACTGCCTCTACCTTGGCAGGATCCACTTTGATGCCTTCTGTTGATACTATATGTCCAAGGAACATCACTTCTTTCAGCCAAAACTCGCACTTACTGAATTTGGCGTAAAGTTTCTCAATTCTAAGCATTTCTAATACTATCCTTAAGTGTTCCTCGTGCTCCTTCTCATTCTTGGAATAAATGAGAATGTCGTCAATGAAAACTAAGACAAATTTGTCTAAGTACGGGTGAAAGATTCTATTCATGAGATCCATGAATACTACGGGAGCGTTAGTCAAACCGAATGGCATAACTAGGAATTCGTAATGGTCAAATCTGGTTCGAAATGCAGTCTTAGGTATATAATCGGGTTTGATTTTCAATTGATGATACCCAGATCTTAAGTCTAATTTCGAAAAGACACATGCGCCTTTAAGCTGATCAAAGAGATCTTCTATCCTTGGCAAAGGATACTTATTCTTAAGGGTGATCTTATTTAGCTCTCGATAGTCTATGCACATCCTCATAGAACCATCCTTCTTTCTGACGAACAAAACAGGTGCTCCCCAAGATGATACACTCGGTCTAATGAAACCAAGGTCTAACAACTCTTGCAGTTGAATCTTAATCTCTTCTAACTCTTTTGGTGTCATCCTATATGGGGCTTTTGATTTGGGGGCTGATCTTGTTTCTAAATCGATTCAAAAATCTATGTGACGGTCGGGTGGTAAACCAGGTAATATTTCTGGAAAGAAGTCTTCATATTCGGTAACAATCTTCACATCTTGTATGGTTTTTTCGGTTCCCGGTTCTTCACTTAGGTATATAAGATAAGCTTTGCAATTCTTCTTCTTCATCAACTTCTTGGCTTGTAGGGTGGATATTATCGGTATCCTCCTGCCCATCGCAATCCCATGAAATTCTGTCGGCTCCTTTCCCGGGGGTTGGAAAGAGATTTTCCTTTCATTGCAGAGAATCGTGGCATAATTCTCAAACAACCAGTCCATTCCAAAGATTATATCTACATCCCACATTATCATAACGTTCAAATTGTTCGCTTTAACCATAAGAGTTCCAATTTCTAATTCTAGGTTTGAGCAAACATGCGTGGAAGTAGTGATCTCTCCTGAAGGTGTAGCTACTCTCATAGCGTGTTCAGCTCGTACAGGTCTGATATCTAAGTTATCCGCACACGAACCAGCAATAAAAGAATGTGATGCGCCAGTATCAAACAGTATCTTAATAGGGGTATTATGAAGTTTACCCATACCTGCTAGGTTTCCCTTGCCCTTATGCTGCGCATTCTGTTTGATCGCACATGCCCTGGCATTCTGTAGCTGTTGAGCGTGCTGCTGAAACTGCTGCTGTGTCATCTGCTGCTGCGGCTGTGCTTGAATCGCCCTCAGAGGTTGGGGCTGTCCATATTGATTGTGTCCTGCCGCTTGCAACGGTTTCGAGCAATCCCTTTTAATGTGCCCCTTCTGCCCACAGTTGAAGCAACTTCCCGAGTTTGCTTGACAGATCCCGAAGTGTACCCTATTACACTTGGGATAGGCAGGAACGGCAGCTCTGCCTTGCTTATTTCCTCCTTGGTCGTTTCTTTGTTACCCTTGTGGCTGACCTTGGTGATTATTTCCTTTCCATGGTCCCGTTTGATTATTTCCTTGTAAGTACAATCCCGATTGACTGTTTCCCTGCCATGGCTTCTTCCCATAATTGTTATTCGAGTTAGGCTGCTGATAGCCTTGCTGGTTTCCACTCCTCTGGTTTCCTTGATTATTGGAGTGCTTATAGTAGCCACTGTTGTTTCCTCCATCCTATTTCTTTTTTCCCTGATAGTTATTATTGTTGTTGTAATAGCCTCGATTCTGGGTTAGGGCTGGTGCGGGTGTTATTGCTTTCCTTTCATCAGGCACTACGGCCTCCATCTCTAGGGCTCGTCCTAAAACCTCGGTGTAGCTCAATCCTCCATGACTAGCTAACGCTATACCAAACTCATGCTTCAGTCCCTCACGGAACTTCTTTGCTATCTTTTCCTCGGTATCCACCTGAGCAGGTGCATACCTTGACAATTCACAGAACTTGGCGTCGTACTCGGTTACTGTCATCTTTCCTTGTTTTAAATTATAGAACTCAGCCTCTTTCTGAGCTCTATAGGTCTTAGGTACGTACTTATCGTACAATGCTTCCTTAAATTCCTCCCAAGTGAAACGAGCCAGGTGCTCTGCGGGTATAACCTTCTGCCTAGCTTCCCACCAGTAGTTAGCTGGTCCGGAAAGCTGAAACGCGACGCATAACAGACACTCCTCATCAGTACATCTGAGGAGTTTGAAAATTCTCTCAATGGTTCGTACCCAAAGCTCAGCATCGCTTGGGTTACCAGATCCATTAAACACAAGTGGGTTTTGTTTGAGGAATAAGTCCTCAATATCACAACGGGGTGGTGGTGGAGGTGGTGATGGTGATGGTGGTGGAGGGGTATCTTGTCTTTCTTGTTCCTCTTCCCTATCGTTTTATGCTAGACGTCTACCACGTCCCCTGGGCCTACCAGGTCTTCCTCTGTTGTTAACTACTCTTGGCGGCATTTTTGAACTATATGAAACAAGAATTTTCATTAACATTTTGGTTTTAAGCTTTCGTTTTACTTACTAAACCTTTTTCCAAATTAAACAAGTTCATGGAAAAGAAATAGACCATAACTTCGATACTAGGTCTTTAAACTTTTAACTTCTCAGGTTAAACCGGAATATTCGTCTAAACTTTTCTTCTAATCGCGTTTTAGAAGAAACTTTCACAAGATCAAATCCCACTCATGGGGTTATATATTATATACACATCAGAAAGAATATTAATTCTGCCTCCAACGAGGACTTATACAAAAAGTTAGACTACGATTAGTCTAAACTAGGCTAACTGCCTATCTATGTACCGGGTGCACTAACAAGTTGCATCTCCTTATCTACTGGAAGTACTAGAACGGAAACGATCCCAAAAACTTCGTATCTGCATAGAGTACTACAAAAGAAGTCTACTGATCCGACTATGTACAAGACAAAAAGAACTTCTAATACTACTACTACGCGTCTAAGACGCTTTGCTCAACTAGCTGCGGTCGAGTCACTGCTGCCCTCTACGGCCTGAGACTCCTCGGGGTCCTCTTCCGGGTCCTCCTCAGGGTTCTCCTCCATCGGATCCTCCTCCGGATCCTCATCAGAATCTGTACCAAAGACGAGCTGAAGTGCCTCATCAACCCTCAAGGTGGTGCTGTCCAAAAGTACAAGTGGTGGTGGCGAAGGCACGTCTGAAACTGTCCTCTCTAAGTCGTCCAAACTGGGCTCTACTGTACACTTCTTCAGGGGAAGAAGGTGCTCATGTAGTGAACTAGACACGTACACCTCTGCAGAACGGGCCCTTGATGGTCCCGCCTAAAACTGTCCTCGGACCCTCGTCCACTCAGCACAAATCTCCTCAAGTGGTGTAAGAGGAGATGGTAACTCAAGCAACACAGCAAGCTCTGCGTCTCTCTCTAAGTACTCAACTCCAAGAACTAACCCCTCACTAGGTGCAAGCACTGGCGGCAACTCTAACAGTGCGGCCATCTCCGGATCCATGGCAAACGGCTCAGGCTCGGGATCAGTAGGGATGTGGAGGTAGAGAAAGTGCTCCTGAACTGGAACGGACCACATGACCCCGACTCTCAAAGAATTGCCTATGTATGGCTAGAGCGAATCCAGAAAAGTCGTTGATCGGCTCGGGGTCGTCACCGATCAGTGCAATGTGGTACCAGGCTATGTCATGTGCCCAACCGTGCCACTCGTCGGGCAGCCGTACAGTCAGATCGGCTATGGCCTGACGCTCTAAAACAAAGTAACAAGCTGCGTAGAAACATGCAGCGAAGTCACTGACTAACTGCCCTATATCATGGTTCGGGTCCACCTCGTAGTCGTAGTACTCGTCCAAGATCTCGTCCACTACTGTACGCTGTCTCAGGGGTCGGCTCTTTCGAGCCGTGACACGTGTAGCAGGCATCCTACAAAGATTTTAAGAGAACACGGATCAGTAACTGGTAGGATAATTAACATATCTTAAGGAATTCTTAAATTACAATTAGAATATTCCATTATTCAAATTGCAATACTTAACCACTTAATCACAACTTATCTTAATCATCTAGCAATATCAAGAAATTGCACTCAAACAATATACGAAATAAACCATTTCCCACGATTTTCTTTCCATTTAGCTTAATATCTTATTATCTTATTATTCTTATTATTCTTTATTTTATTTCCTTAAAAGGAAATTCTTACGGCTTTCATTTATAAAAACAAGTCGACTCCAACAAGTCTGTGTTCATGTCACTTTACGCATGTGACATTCGTTTATTCTCTTTGATTCCCTTTATTCTGTCCTTTCTGATCCGATCGTTTTTTTTTTATTTTGGAACCAACGCTTCTTAGAACGTCTATATTCTCAAAGAATTGGGAAGGCCTTAGAATTCGTCTAGATTCTCATGCCAACAAAACATCTTAATCAAAGAAATTATAGCTCACATAATTTCACATACTTCCACAAAGTATAGTACTCATACTTTCACATAATTCACATAATATCACAAAGTATAACTTTTATACTTTAATCACATTAATACTTGACATACTTTATTCACAACATACTTGCATACTTAACAAAAATTTCTTCTTAAAAGAAATCATACTTCCGAAACTCTTTCCTTACTTTCCTTCTTTGGTTGAGTCAACGTAGCGGGAGGTTGAGTTGTCGTCTACACTTTTATACTTAGTGTTATGACCTAACTTAACTTGAAAGAAGACTTAGGTGTAGAGCATATACAAATACTCCACCTAACTACTAAAAGAAACTTGTATACAGAGCAGAAACGAATGCTCTGATACCACTCTGTCACAGCCCCAAATCCCGAGGGACAGCAAAGTTGGGGTGCGACTAGGGGTTGGATTAAAAAAGCGGGGAAGAAGGGGGATAAATAAATAAACAGACAATAATTAAACGACAACTAATATCTATAAACAGATTTTATTGAAAGAAAGAGAGTCGACCTTGAAGGATCGCTCGACAAGTTGATCAAAAGTTAACTAAGTTCATTGTACGGGACTTAGACAAAAAGATATACAATAACTCAAAAGAAGAGTTTGGCAGCAGAAAGTGTAAAGCTTGACATACAGTTCTTCATTCTATTCATAACCCTACTCAACCTCCTACCGCTCTCGTCACTCAACCAGCACATTTATAAAATATATGCAGGGCTAAGTATAAACATACTTATTGGGCACATTGCCGAAAACATATCATAAGTATAGATTAAATCAGGCATCTCGATAAATAGCGCATCGGGGTTTTTCATCAAATACCTGAGCCTACTAAACATTTTCTTTCACTTTTCACAATATAGCTTGGGCAAGCCTTTACTTGATGTTACGTTCAAACTTGCCCAACTTCTGTTTCAATGCCGGGGAAGAGTTAACTTCTTCCGCGCACGTTCTATTCACTGTGGCTGGCTACCCTTCAAGAGGGTACCACACACACCGGCTACTGTATACACTTAAACCCTGGAAAACCCTTTCTGGTTAACTCAGCGGTCTCATCGATTAGTTAACCCCTTTTGGCTAACTCAGAAAGGCACAAGAGAACTCACATAAAACAAATATTTTCATGCCTTGATAATCACTTTAAAACACAGTTATAAAGCGATAAGTAAACATTTTCGAGCATCGCTCATTTGATTTGATATATAGAAAAACCCACCTTAGGCGATTTACAGAACAACTAAAGCTTCCGTCTTCTGTCTTCCGTCCTGTCTTCTAAACTCGACTTCCTCCTTTGAACGTAAATAATCAAACTTGAATAAGCGGACGAGACGATAAATGAAAAGGAAATCGAATTCGTGTTGTGACTTTTAGGCCTTTGCACTTAACTACATTCTTTTAA
Organism: Schizonepeta tenuifolia; assembly: GCA_029490685.1. Lineage (NCBI taxonomy): Eukaryota > Viridiplantae > Streptophyta > Magnoliopsida > Lamiales > Lamiaceae > Schizonepeta > Schizonepeta tenuifolia. The sequence goes on from CM055960.1 coordinate 6,744,915, forward strand.
TTAACAAAGAAACGAGACTCGTTCATATCTCGTTTATAAACTAACTCGGTTTCTTACTCGACACTTAGGTCAGTAAATATCAGGAGTCTATAACTTATAACGACTTAGAAGTTCACAAGGGACGAAGTTAAAAAGGATTCAATTTAAGAAATTAGGTTTCGGAAAATTTCTGCACAAGGCAGTAACTCTGGAGCTCATACAGAACAGAATTCTGCGAAACAGGGGATGAAATTGGTATCAAAAGAAAGCTACGGATGTCTAGTTTATTGTCCAATTTACGGATCTCAATTTTGTTAAGCGAGTAGAAAGTTATGACAGTTTCCGTAACGTATCACAAAACAGTCCGAGTAAAACCCTAGGTGCTCGTACAATTCGACGCACGACTCCCTAGGTTCGATCAATGCTATACAACCTTTAAACTCACGAAATTATTAACAAATTACAGTTAAGACACGTGTTCCTTTATCGGGAACACCTTCACGTCTCTCGATTAAACAAACGACGAGCATTTCCTCGTCTTTTTCAACTAATCAATTACTATACCAAAATCCAATTCAATTTCCATTTCAAATTTCTAACTTTAATCTTCTAACTTCTATATTCATTTCTCGAATGGAAATATCGTCAACTACAAACTTTTTTATTAAATAACAACAATCATTAATATCAAATTAGTTTCCTTATTCGACTTTCCTATCGACATTTAAACTCGATTTCTCGTCTCTTACCGATATTTCAACTTTTTTAGAATTCGTTCAAATTTTCCAATAACGATCCTTGATTACTAAGATTAACAAATATTCAAATCATAAACCTAAATCATTATCCAATCTCGACTTATCGATGATTCTTCGTCTCTTAAAAATTTCAACGTTCTCCGATTTTGCTGAAACTTTCCAATATCGTTCATCAACTACCAAGATTCACTAATATGAAAACTATATACTCAAATTATTATCGAATCTTAACTTATCGTCGGTTTTTCATCTCTTACGATTTCTATTTTATTTTTAGAAAAATTCAATTAAATTATATAATCATCTACATACTTACTACATCTCATTTATATCATCACATCATACAAAATATAACAATTACTACATCAAAACCTCACTTTTTTCTCTCTTACATTTTAGTTTCTATTTTTAGAAAAATCTCAATTAATTCCTACATTCATCTATCAATACATAGAACATAAATCCACCAATCAATCATCAAAAAAATCGAACTAAACATTAAACCCCTATTTCCTCTAAATTTTTGGTATTCATTAATAAGTTAGGGGGATTGATTTCTCTTTGATTTCAACCATGGGAATCCATTTCTATGCATCTAATAACATGCTTTAATCATAGAACATCATCATACTTCATCCTCAAATTTTCAAAAAAAACAATATTGAGGGAAAGAAGTTTTGTTCGGTTCAATCCGTAGAGGAAGCTCTTACCTTGTCGATTATGGACTCGGAAATAAGATCGATCGGTAGTTGAATGATTTGTGGAGCTTTGAAAGCTTGAAGAACTTAACAATGGAGGATTGAGAGAGATGAGAGAAAAGAGAGAGAGGGGAGGCGGCAAAGAGTGGGAGAGAAAGAGAGGTGATGAGGTGTTAAGTTAATTACATAAAGTAGAAATAAACTAACAAAGGTGATGAGTCATAGGGTAAGGTGGCGGTTTAGTGGAGATACTTTAGTCGAAATATCGCGTTTTACGGGTCTAATACGACGTTATAAAATCGACAAATTAAAACCCTAGACGGTTACGTTTTTGACGAAATCTAATTCGACCATTAGATTAGAAATAAATCACTTACTCGGAAAGCATATTTCGATTTCCGAAATCCGATGAAAAGTCAGGATAAGATAGTCCAAATTTTTCCCGAAAAAATAATAAAAACTGACTTTCTCCGGTAGACTCGTATCGCAGAAAAAGTGAATGTAAAGTCTGACGGTTTTTCGATCTGAGTTTTTGAATGAAAATTTTATTGGACGCGAAAACCCTAATACAGTAGTCGTTCAACCGACTTCTGGAATTTATTTTCAGAAACGGATTTCACTGTTAGTCTTAGAATCGAAAATCCTTAACTTAGGCGTGCAAAGCCTTAATTAATAATTAAATTTTTATTTTAACGACGGAAGAAATATCTGGGGTATTACATTTTCATTTTTTTTTGTGACTTCACAAAGTTTTTAATTTTATTTTGTGACTTCACAAAAATCGTGTAAAAAAATTTGTGGCTGTCGGCACGACAGCGGTGGCGATGGAAAAGTGGTGGTGATTTTTTTTTTAGTCTCAATTTTTTCTTGTGACCGCCCGACTGTGGCGGTGGCACGACGACGGCGGAAAAGTGGTGGTTGAAATTTTTTTTGTTCAGTCATAATTTTTTTTTGTGACCGCCGGTGACAGTGGTGGTGGCACGACGGTGGCGGCGGCAGCGGTGGAAAAATGGTGGTGGAATGTTTTTTTTTGTTCAATCACAAATTTTTTTTTGTTCCCAGAGAGGTGGTGGAAGGGTAAAAATGTCAAAAATTGCGTCTAAATCATTTTTTTAAAAAAACTATCAAAAAAGTGCTACTTATAAAATCCTCTCTAAACAAATTGCGTCTAAATCATTTTTTTCTCCCTCTTAGAATTGTTAATTTGGAAAAGAACTATCTATATAGGGGGAAGAAAAATCATCAGATCCTAAAGTGTGAAAATTAATTAATTATTTTTCTAAAATAAAAGCAAAAATATGATTATGTTGATAGGATGTACAAGATAATCCAAATAACAGATATTGAAACATTATCTCTCTTTAGTTTTAGTATCGGTTTTTATTTTATCTACTTATTATTTAATGATTCGACATATTAATTTATATTTATATAAATTATCTATCTATATATTATGATTATGTATGAGCATTAATCTCTTTCCTACAAATTTTAAAGCTTAGTAGACTATCGGTAGTGGTAGTGTCTCTATGAGGTGTCTCTATAAGATGTAATGGAGATAGAGACAGTCAGCTGCAGTAGCACTGTCTCTATGATGTGTCTCCATATAATTAGTTTATTAACTTTGCATTAATTTTAATCATAAAATTCAATTTTTTTAATTAATTTAAATATAAATAAAAAATAGTATTAATCCGAAAATAAAAAATTATTACATTTTTTATTAAGAAATATATTAAAAATGAAAACTAAAAAATGAAATAAAGAAAAGAAAAAAAAAAACTGATGAAGAATAAAAATCAAAAAAGAAAAAATATTAAAAAATGAAAGAAAAAAACTAAAGAAGAAAAAAACTGAAAATATGAAGAAAAAGAAAAAGGAAAAAAAAAGGATCGAGACTGTCTCTATGGAACGAGATAGTCTCGGGACTGTGGGTGTTGCAGTGGGATGTCTCCATGAATTGAGTGTCTCGAGACACCCATGGAGTCAACCACTGCAGATAGTCTTATATGTCTAATGCGTCGAGCCAACATATTTGTAGAATTCTAGCCAACATAAAAGTGACGATGAAAACAAAAAAAGTTATTTCACACATCCTAAAGTTAATTCATTATTTTTCTCAAATAAAAGCAAAGATATGATTATTTTAATAAAATAAATTATGAGATAATTCAAACAATAGGTTATTGAAATATGTAATAGGTACAACTATGTTACAGAATGAGTTTATTTGATGAGTGAAAAATGACGCAAAATAATCTAATAAATTATAATAACATTTAATTATTGTCGAATTTCTACAAGTTATATACTAATAGTAAATAAAATTACAGGTGTAATACCCCGGATAATTTCTTCTGTCTTTAAAAATAAAAGTTATTAATAATTATGGCTTTGCACGCCTGAGATCATGAATTTCGATTCTAAGATTTACGGTAAAATCCGTTTCAGAAAATAATTCCTAGAAGTCGGTCGAACGACTACTGTATTAGGGTTTTCGCATCCGTTAGATTTTTCGTCCGAAAACTCAAAATCAAAATCCGTCAGAATTTACATTCACTTTTTCTTCGATACGAGTTCACCGGAGAAAGTTAGTTTTTATGATTTTCCGGGTGAATTATAAACTGTCTAATCCCGACTTCTTCTCGGATTTTGAAAAACGAATTAGGTTTTCCGAGTACGTGAATTATTTCCAATCTAACGGACGAATTAGATTTCTTCGAATTCGTAACTAAATATGAAAGTATTTCTCGACTTTTTAATTGTCGTTTAAAGTCCGGAAACGAGATATTTCCGTCAAAAATTCGCAAACAAACGGTCCTTAAGCGAGTCACCACCCTAAGTGAGATTATTTCTACTTTATACTATAGAAAATCACCTTGTCATCACCTTCTCTCTCCCTCCCTCCCTCATAACCGAATTTTCTCTCTCTCTCTCATTCTCTCTCAAATTCCTCCATTAAAACTTCATCTCCAAGCTCTTCTCAAGCTCTCAAGTCTCTCATCTACCGATCATTTCCACTTCCGAGTCCATATTACGCAAGGTGAGAACTTCATCTGCATTATGAACCGAACAAAAGCATGTTTCCCTCATTTTATTTTTTTTCAAAAATTAAGAGAGTAAGAGGCATGTTGTTTCTTGTTCGATACATGTTCTAGGATGTTTAGAATCGAGTTCTACGGATTGAATCATGAAGAAAATCACTCCTCTTTGTCTTAGGGTATTACCGATTTTTTTCAATTTTGGGGGTTTGATCGTAGCTCGATTTCTTTGGTGATTGAATGATAGATTAGTGTTCTTCATGTTGTTAATTGACTATAGGAATTAATTTAGATTTTTCTAAAAATAAAAGTTGAAGGATAAGAGATGAAGATTGGTCGATTTAGTATAGTAAATGGTATGATATGCTCGATTGATTAATAGAAATGAGATATACAATGTATGAGGATGATTATATATTTAATTGGGATTTTTCTAAAAATAAAACGAAAAACGTAAGAGACGAAGACGTGTCGATAAGTTGAAGCTCGTTAACGCTTTGATAATATGATTTGCATGTAAGTAATGCTCGTTAGACGATAATCGTTGTTGTAAAATTTGAACGAAAACGGAGAACGTAAAATTTATAGTAAGAGACGAACGATCGACAATAGGTCGAAATTAGATAATGATATGAAGATGTGAATTACGTATTTAGGAATCGTGATAGATGATGATCATAATCGGAAAGTTAGAACGAATTCTAATAATGTCGGAAATTTCATAAGAAGCGAAGAATCGAACCTAAGTAACGATAGAAAAGTCGAACGGAGTTTTTAATTGAATATTAATGATCGTTATTATTAAATGAACAAGTTTGTAGTTGACGACATGTTCATCCGAGTTATGGAATGATAAGTTATATTTGTGAACGAGAAGTAGAAACGAGAAGTTGGAATTATTTTGGTGTAGTAATTGTATAGTTGAAGAGACGAGTTTTTAAACGTCGTGCTTATAGACGAGGAATGGAAAGGAGTTCTTCACGTATGATAGTGCGTGTCGACTGCCTTGATGTGTAAATTTCGTGAGAATTTAAATACGATAACATAAAACGAACCTAGAAAACCGTGCGTCGATTTTATCAAGCATTAGGGTTTTACTCGGCAGTTTTGCGACCCTTCACGGAAACTGTCATATCTCCTAGCTCGCTTAACGAAATTAAGATCCGTAAATTGGAGAGTAAACTAGACATCCGTGGCTTTCTTTTGGTACAGGGCACGTCCCCTATTTCGAAATCCCCTGTTCTGGTTGAACTTACTGATCTGAACAGTAATTTTCAAAACATAGATTCTTAAGTTGAATTCTTTTCAACTTGTTTCCTTTTGATCTTATAAGTCGTTGTAAGCTATCGACTTCAGTTTTTACCGACATAAGTGTCGAGTAAGGAACCAAATGAGTTCTAAACAAGATGCGTTCGAGTCTCGTTCCCGTTTAACTAAAAGAATCTAGTTTAGCGTGCAAATGCCTAAAAAGCTTAAAAGACTAATTCAATTTCGTTTTCGATTTCCATTTTCATTTATCGTATGGACGACTTATCAAGTATGATTATGTACGATGAAGGAGGAAGTCAACACAAGGATAGGACGGAAGATTGAAGAACGGAAGCTCGTTTAATAGTTCTGTAATCTTTAAGGTGGGCTTTCTTTTATATATGAAACAAAACGAGCAATGCTCGAAAACCTTTTCTTTATCGCTTTGATAATCGTGTTTTCAAAGTGATAATCATGGCATGAACTGTTTTGTGTTTTATGTGAGTTCTCTTGTACCTTATAAGTTAATCAAAAGGGGTTAACTATCGATCGGCTTTGAGTTAGCTTTTATGCTTTCCAAAGTTAGTGCACTTTGTAGCCTGTGGTGTATGTGGTATCCTGTTGAGGGGTAACCAGCCACGGTGATTCTTATTGGGCAAGATTGAACGTAACATCTGTCAGAAAAATGCTTGGCCAAGCTAAATTGTGAAAATGATAAGAAAATATTTTAGTAGACACAGGCATTTTAAAAGAAAACCCCGATGTGCTACAGAGATAAGAATGCTTGATTTATCAATACTTATTATATGTTTTCGGCAAAGTGCCCACTAAGTGCTTTATGTACTTAGCCCTGCATATGTTTTCTAAATGTGCAGGTTGAGCGACGGAAGTGGTGATGGTTGAGTAGGATAGGAAAGAAGAATAGAGTAACATTCTACGTTATTTCCGCTGCCAAACTCTAAACCTTTTTGTATTATCTTGTATATAACTCTGTAGTCTAATTTCCGTACTATAACTTAGTTTGCTTTTGGAGAACTATGTCGAGTGATCCTTCGAGATCAACTCTTTCTTTATCTAATGAAGTCAGGTTCATAGAAGTATTCTGTCATTTTAATGTATGTTTATTCATTCATCCCCTTTCTTCCTCGCTTCTTTAATCCAATCCCAGTCGCACCCCGGCTTCTGCCGTCCCTCGGGATTTGGGGATGTGACAGAGTGGTATCAGAGCAATCGTTTCTGCTCTGCATACAAGTCTTCTTTCGCGTAGTCAGATAGAGTATTCGTACGTACTCTATACCCAAGTCTTCTTTCAAGTGAAGTTAGGTCGTGACACTAAGATTAAGAGTGTAGACAACTCAACCTCCCGCTACATCGACTCAACAAAAGAAAGAAAGAAAGAAAGAAAGTGTTGGGAAATTTATTAAAAGTTTTGATTGATTCCAAAACCAACTGACCCCAACCGAGTAGATGTTGCCAGATCCTAATGTTAGTAGTTAGGCTCGCTGTTTGAGCATTGTTAAGATTTTATCTTTACAGGACTCCAGCTGAAGACGGCAACAAGGCTTCACTCGGATAGAACATCAGTTGTGAGGAAGACAACTGAGTGTTCATCAGATGAGCATTCAAGGGGGAAGATGCAAAAGTCAACCAAGTATTCAAAGGGGGAAGTTGTAAGAGAACATCAGATGGAAGAAAGTCATCTGAGCGTTCAAACCCAACTGATCAGATACAACAAAGACAACTGAGCGTTCAGATTCAGAACATCAGTTGTAGGACTCGAACCAAGAAGATCAACAACATGAAGTTCAAGTCAGCTGAGAGTTCAACTGTTAGCATTCAGATAGAACATTAGCTGAAGAACAAGTCAGATAAAGATCGAAACTCTTAACCAACCACCCCTTGTTGAAAGTCTGATGTTGAGATTTGAATTTCAAATAAGGAATTCACGTGAAGGTTTGACTCTCTGTGATTACCTCATTTGGCCCAACACAAGGCTGTCTTAGATTGAAAGCAGAAGCATGCAGTTGCCAAATCCGGAATGTCTGCAGAGATGAGAGACAAGCCATCACTTTCAAAGAACAAAGATCAATAGCTCTTCCAACGGCTAGTTGATTCTCTCCACCTATATATAGAGGCCTTCATTCATTCACCAATACTACGGGAAATACAAGACAGACAAGAGCGAGAAGAAATCAAAGAGCGAAAGAAAGAACCAAATACTTCACACGAGCTGAGCTGCATTCAATCTCTTAGAACATCATTAGTTGAGAGTTCTAGAGTAATAGATTCTGTCTTAGTGTCTTTTGATCCAACCTTGAGAACATCACTTGTTGAGAGTTCGTAGAGTGTTAGATCATAGCTCACTTCTTGTTCGAGCTATTAGTTGGAACCCGACCCTTTCTTTCACCTGAAAAGGTTATTAGGACCCTACTCTTCCCGTAACTGAGTAGACAGGTTGATTAGTACCCGTAAACTAATCTGTAAGATTGATAAGTACCCGTAAACTTATCTCAACGGTTGCAAAGCCCGCGTAAGCTTTGTGGTTTGTCCAGAAGAACTTGGACTGAGTTGTGTGGACTCACAACTCCCCGTGGACGTAGGAGTTCTCTCCTAACCACGTTAAATCTTGTGTGTTGAGTTTATTTTTTTCAGTTACTTATTGCATATTCAACTGACTAACTAACCTGCATACAAACTGCATTCTTCCATATCAATTGTCTTGGTTATTGACCAACCTTGCACTTAAGCGTGAGTTAATTTTATACTAGTTAATTTCCATCACATTCCACACAACACTTCACTTCCAACCGAGTGTTTCTTACTCGGTTGTGATTCCAACTGAGTTGCATTATTCGGTTGCGTTAGTTTTAGGGGGTTGTTTTAAAAAAGTTTGATCTGGTGTATTCCCCCCCCCCCATACACCAGAACTCGTATCAGGACCATCAAGTGGTATCAGAGCGGTGGTTCAAAAGACTACTAACTCTGTTTCACAAGGTGTGAATTTGAGGTGTTTTCTTCAGTGGTCAACTGAATAGATCTCTTTATCACGCTAATGCATATCTGCTTGCATCTTTCCTTTGTTGTTGTGTGCAGATGGACGTCAAAGACAAGATCATGGTCATGTTCTCAGTTGTGAACTATACATCCTGGAGAACACGGATGAAGAAGATCTTACTGTCAAAGCATCATCGGATGCAACAAGTGCTCACATCTGGATCGATCATCATCAGAGAGAGAATCACTCGCACTCCTACAAATCCCAACGATGGGGATGCAACTGTGGAGTTAGTGGAGAAGAAGCCAGAAGACTTCACTCCAGAAGAAGCCAAAGTGAGCCAGTTGGACATCTGGGCTCAGAGCACGATCATGTCCACAGTTGGACAAGACTATCTGCCTTGGATAGAAGAGTGCGAAACCGCTAAAGAGATGTGGGATATCTTGGCTTCTCTGAGTGAAGGAAGCGACGAAACAAAGGAGAACAAGTTCTCACATGTCTGCCAAGATTTCGACAACTTCTGCCTGAGAACTGATGAAACCATTGATCAGTTAGAGCTCCAGTTCATGGACATCATCAGAAGGATCCAGTCCATCCGAAGAGGAAATATACTTTCACAGAAATCAATCTCAAAGTATTACAAGCTCTACCAGCTGAGTGGGATACCTTCACCAATATCCATGAGAGCTGAGCTGACCTTGGTGAGATGGGAACTAAAAGATTGTTCTCAATTCTGAAGGGAAATGTGTACAAGGTGAACCGACGAAGGTCAACTCAGTCCTCGGTTCAGAGGAGTCGACATGAGGATGTTGGTTCAGCCACAAAATCAGTAGCGCTCCGAGCTAACTATTCAAAGCCACGAACATCAAGGCCAACAAGATCAGCAGACACATCTACGAAGGAGCCAAGCAGAGAAGAGCTGCAACAGAACATAGCCGCCCTGTCAAAGAAGCTAGCTGACATGGACACTCGGTTCGGAAAATACAAGAGATTCTACAAGTCCAACCGAACTCGAGATAACTCAAAGCCTGTGAACAACGGTAGCTTTGAATGCGGCAAGGAGGGACATTTCAAAGCAGATTGTCCAGACCTCTCGAAGAAAGAGAGAGAAGCGTTGAGGGCCAAGCAAACTGGAAAGAACAAGGCCATGGTTGCAGAAGAAGCAGCTGACGACATGGACATCTTCACTGACACTGAAGATGAGGATGAGCTGACTTCCACCAACAACGCTATCGGTTAGGATCAATGCCTCATGGCACTTGGAACCAACCAGGATGATACTGAGGTACACTCTAGTCCTGCTAATTTAAATTCTTCCAATATTTCTAACATGCAGGAAACAGTGGATGAAGAGTTGGAGCCCTCCTGGAGTGACTTTCAAGAACTCAGTGAGGAACTACATCAGCAATCGGTTGAGTTTAAGAGTCTTCAAGAACAGTTCTCCAAACTTGAAGAATCCTTAACCGAAAAGGACGATCTGATCAAGAGTCAAACTGAAGAAATAGATAATCTCAAAAGTCAACTGAATGCGGTCAACCGAACTAATGCTCCAACTGATGAGGAGTTGACGAAGCAGATCAAGGAGCAACAAGATCAGTTGAAAAATCAAGAGGTTCAGATCGACCAGCTGATAAAGAAGTCAGACGGACAAACCGAGCATATAGCTGTCCTCCTCAAGGAGTTGCAAACTGAGAAGGACAACTTAATAAAGCTATATCAGTCATCCAAGATCATCGAGAATCTCATCAGTTACAGCCGACAGATGGATGACGTGTCAGGACTCAGTTATGATGTGATCAAGGATACTGGAATCCCTCCAGCGACCTTCATCAAAGCTGTGGAAGACAAGGTTGTCGAACCTAACACAGTTGAACCTGAATCTCCCCAAAGTAATCCAACCTCCACTTCTCAGCAAGCTCAACCGACCAAGGGAACCACAACTGAGAAGGGAAAATGAGCAGTAGATGGAGGACAGAACGTTCCATCGGTTGGGACATCAACCGAGGGGGAATGTTCCAAGAGTCAGAAGAGGAATCAGAGGCGTTGGAGACACAATCGAAACCGAACTCAGAACCGACCTCTGAATCAACCTCAGAGTCAACATCAGAAAGAATAGAACCAACTGCAGAACCGACAATGATCCAACCATCTGAATCATCAGCGGTTCCATCATCAGTTCAACCAGAGGTTCCAACCGAGTCAACCGATAAGAAACAGGTCGAACAGCTGGAGATATTCATGCCACAACATGAATCAACAACAGGGCATGAACAGCTATCGACAACATTCAGGGAGTTGGAATCAGAATCAGCCACAAAGATTCCAACATGGCGTCCGACCTCAACAACGAATCAAACAGGATAAAAACCGCCATCAAAACAGGGGGAAAGCCTATCCTCCGAAAGCTCACAATGGGAGAAATCCATCTCCTCCCAAGAAACAGAACATCACTACTAACAACAAACCTAAGGATAACCGAGGAGTTGTTATAGTTGATGATGAAGGAAAAGTGATCTGGAATGATAAATCTATCCGAGTATACAGGGAAAAACGACCCACAGTTCAAGGGGGAACTGGTTCTAACCCTCCAGGACCCAACTAAAATTGGGGACCTAAGCGAGTTTCTCTATGTAGGAACAGGAGAAACAGCTGAGGAAGAATAAAGCTTCACGAACCATGTGGGTGATGGATAGTGGATGTTCGAAACACATGACAAATCTGAAGGATTTGCTTGGGAGTTTCGTGGAGAAAGAAGGACCATCAGTTACCTTTGGTGACAACTCAAAAGGTCACACCAGAGGTTACGGTACCCTTTGAAACCAATCTCGTGTCAATTTCTAATGTTTCTTATGTTGATAGATTGAAGCATAACCTGCTCTCCATCAGCCAATTTTGTGATAATGGTTTCTCTGTCAAGTTTGATGCACAGAATTGCAGGGTTAAAAATGTCGGAACAAAGCAGGTCATATTGTTGGGAAATCGATCGCCAACCGGAAATGTCTACTATGCTGACTGGAATAGTAGTCCTCCCGACACCTGTCTGTTATCAAAGAGCAGTTCAGATGTGAGCTGGCTATGGCACAAAAGACTCAACCATCTGAACTTCGAGACAATGAACCGACTTGCCAGACAAGAACATGCAAAGGGCATCCCAAACCGAGTGTTTTCAACAACACATATCTGCAGTGCATGCCAGTTGGGAAAGCTCGCTAGATCCTCCTTCCAGTTGAAAACAACTCCCTCAACCGACCGAGTGTTACAGCTGATCCATATGGATCTCTTCGGGCCAGTTACACCAAAGAGCATGAATGGCAACGAGTACACCCTTGTTGTAACTGATGGTTTCTCCAGATACAGGTGGACCATTTTCATGCGTCACAAGAGTGAAACCCGAGATGAGCTACCCAAGCTGATGGATCGGATATCGACCCAACAAGAGATGAAAATTATTTCCATCCGATCAGATCGTGGAACCGAGTTCCTAAATGAAACCATCATCGAGTACTGCGAGAAGCATGGAATAACTCATCAAACATCAGCTGCGCGTACTCCGCAACAGAATGGATTAGCTGAGCGAAGGAACCGAACGCTGAAGGATGCAGCTACATCCATGTTGACAAGCTCAGCTCTGCCAAAGAGATTTTGGGCTGAGGCCATCAACACAGCCTGCTACACCCAGAACCGGTCTCTTCTGACCAAGCGGTTGGGAAAGACTCCATACGAGCTATGGAGATGCAGGAAGCCAGATATTTCATATTTTCGCGTTTTTGGTTCTAAGTGTTATATTCACAACAATGGGAAGACTCATTTGAAATCTTTTGATGCCAAGGCTTCGAAAGGCATATTCCTTGGATATGCTGCTCGGATTAAGGCTTATAGAGTTTTCAACAATAGCTCTCGTGTTGTGGAGATAACACCTCATGTTTGTTTTGCTTAATCTACTTTTGAGTTCAGGGAACAGGTTAAAGGAAAACAAGCTGATCCACAGGTTTCACCTGTTCTCACCAGATCGCAAGCACTAAGGGAAAAGAATTTAGCTGAACCATTGGTATGGGCAACCGAGGATGATGATCCATACTCCTCTGAAGATGAATGCTAGGATCCTAGCTCATCTCAAGGGGGAACTCCAGCTGATGTCACTCCAACTGCATCAGCATCCGAAGCCCAACCAAGCCCGGTTCAAAATATTGTCAATGTTGAGGATCCAGACTCAACAGCTGATCAATCACCAGTTCTGAAGATTCCAGCATCTCCTACAGTTCAGGATTCACCATCAGTTGAAATCCTGGAACAGCCACTGTTGGAAGAAGAAGGAAGACGCAACCGAAGATGGTATGAAGATCATTCCACTGACAACATCATCGGGGATCCAACCGAAGGTGTACGTACAAGGAGCAGAGTTGCAATTCCAGATTCCATCGAGGAAGATTCCAACACTTATGCCCAATATGCTGAGGAGTTGGCAGTTCTTGAAGAGTTCGAGCAAGCTGGAGATGTTGCCATGATCTCTTGCTTCGTAGCTGATGTGCCAGAACCGAAGAATGTTGTGGAAGCTCTCAACTGTGTTCACTGGACAACAGCCATGCAAGAAGAACTGAACGAATTTCTACGCAACTATGTATGGAAGTTAGTAGAAAGACCAAATGGTGTCAAAGTCATTGGGTTAAAATGGATTTTCAAGAACAAGAGAGACACCATTGGATTCATCGTGAGGAATAAGGCAAGGTTGGTAGCTCAGGGTTATTGCCAACAAGAAGAAATCAATTTTGAGTACTCCTTCGCGCCAGTTGCAAGGCTGGAAGCCATCCGAATCTTTCTAGCCTATGCTGCATTTCACAAGTTCAAGGTCTATCAGATGGATGTGAAGTGTGTCTTCCTCAACGGTGATATCAAGGAAGATGTATATGTTGAACAGTCTCCCAGTTTTGAAACTGGAGATGGAAGAGTGTATAAGTTGAAGAAAGCAATCTATGGATTAAAACAAGCACCCAGGGCTTGGTATGACACTCTTTGTGGTTTTCTTCTGAACTCAGGGTTCAAACGAGGGTCAGTTGATAAAACACTGTTCACCATCAAAGTTGGAGAAGATATACTTGTTATGCAAATCTACGTCGACGACATCATTTTCGGTTCTAAGTCGGAGGAACTGTGTGAAAATGTTTCAAATCTCATGAAGGAGAAGTTCGAGATGTCGATGATGGGCGAGATGAATTATTTTCTTGGACTTCAGGTGAAGCAGTCATCAAAAGGAATTTTTATCAATCAGTCCAAGTATACAAAAGAGCTCATCACCAAGTTCGGATTGCAGACAAGTAAGACCATAAGGATCCCGATGAATACTAACTAGAAGATTGAACCTGGAACTGAGGGAAAGCTCGTGGATGCCAGTAAGTACAGAGGGATCATCGGTTCTTTGCTATATCTAACCGCCAGTCGGCCAGACATATCTTACGCGGTTGGAGTGTGTGCTCGGTTCCAAGTTCAATCGAGGGAAGCTCACATGTTGGCAGCAAAGAACATCATCAAATATCTGAAGGGAACTGTAAATGTTGGGTTGTGGTATCCAACCGACGACAATATCCAACTGACTGGATACTCAGATGCAGATCTAGCCGGAGATCGGTGAGACAGGAAGTCCACATCTGGACACTGTCAGTTCATTGGAAGCAAGCTAGTTTCGTGGTTCTCCAAGAAACAAGCATGTATTGCCACTTCTACAACCGATTCAGAGTATATGGCTGCCGGTAGCTGCTGCATGCAAGTGTTGTGGCTCAAGCAACAGCTGAGAGACTATGAAGTTGCAACTGGACAGGTTCCCATTCATTGTGATAGCTCAAGTGCCATTGCTATCTCTTTGAATCCCGTTCACCACTCTCGGACGAAGCATATTGACATCCGACATCATTTCATCCGAGACCATATTGAGAAGAAGGACGTATCCATGGAGAAGATTCCAACTGAGATTCAGAGAGCAGATATCTTCACCAAATCTCTAGCCGAAGCACGGTTCAAGATGTTATGTGATTTACTCGGATTGTTGGATCCATCAGATGAGGAACCAGCTGAGGTGAAGAGATAGATATTCATCTGAGGGGGAAGCTCAGATGAAGGGGGAATCTCAGATGCGGATTGCCAACCGAAGACATCAAACGTCAGCTGAACAGACGAACTCGAGTTAGCTGATGGTATGCCGCAACATTGGAACACAGCTGATTCCAACATCAGCTGACAGGTGAACACAGCTGATTCCGACATCAGCTGGCAGGTAACATTTATGGCTGAAGGTGTTATGATCTTAAATGAGAATGTTTGAAATAAATTCAAACATTCCTGAGCATGTCAGTTACATTAAAATAGCCATCATGTCGCATTTAATGTAAAGTACGGCTGAACATCAATAGCCTACTTTATAGTGCGACTGGGCTGACATGAAAAACTGTACACCTTCTCACGCGCTGGTTGGAACTCGGTTCATGACGTCAAGTCAAAGATAGTCAACAGTCGCATGATCTCAGCCGTTGATGGATTCGCGCCATTCAACCCTAGCTGTCGATTTCAATCGAGTCAAAAACCTATAAAAGGCGGAAAATCAGGAAGTGATCTCTTACCTTCCTCATTCGTGTTTATCTGCAGTTACTATTCATCATCTTCTCAGATTTTGTCTAACCTTTTTCTGCAAGATTTTCCTTCCGTCTTATATATACCTTCTCAGTTATTTTAAATGGCTCCCAAAGGAAAGAAAATGGCTTCTTCCGGACCCTCTCTAGTCCCCACTTTATATGAAGAATCTTTTGACTTGCTGGTGTCAAAGATACACTTCGAGCAAATTCTTTCAGACGATGAATTGGAGTCACCGGTGTTGGCTCCCCTTGCAAATATTCTCAGGGAGAACGGGCTCCTGGAATGGGCGAAGCTCTACCCCTCCCACCTGCTCAGGCGCCAGGTCGGCGAATTCTATGTTAATCTGCAAACTTCCATCGATAGCAGAGAAGGAGTGACTACAGAAGTTTCCTGTCAGCAACGCGATGTTCCGGCTAGAACCATTCGCCGTGTTTCTTTCCCCATCGCTATTTCCGACGTCCTTCGCCACGTCATTCCAGTAAACCACACCACCACGAAATTTGTTGAAAACATAACCGACGAGCAAGCTGATGAGTTTCTGGAAAATGCTCTGATCACTCCGGAGAGGTTGAAGATCAATATGCAGAGGACAAAACTAAAGCCAGAACATCGACTCATGTTCGATGTTGTGTCCAAGGTCGTGTTCGGCTATAGCGGAGCCTTCGGCGACATCAGCCGACCAAAGCTTAAGCAGTTGATGGCATTGGAGCACAAACACGAGATCAACTGGTTCCAATATTTTCTGAACCAGCTGACACTGGAGAAGCAGAAGATCTCCGAGACCACAACCGACTCAGGGGAGAGACTGTTGAGTGTCAAGGGGACGCTCAACTTTGGTTGCAAAATTTCAGCTCTGATCCTGCTCGCAACCAAGGGTCGGAACATGGTATGGGAGGACTGCGAGGAGACCCCAGTGAAGAAATTGATGTTGTTCCCAACAACAAAGAAGGCGCAGGAGGTGATTAGGAGTGTATATACTCCTAAGGAGAAGAAGGATGCTGGGAAGACTGCTGAACCCAAGGACACAGCTGAGGAGGTACCAGCTGTCAGTCGCCCCACTAAATCAAAAGTTGCTCGCCGATGCAGAGCTGAGTCGGAGACAGAGAAGGAGGCGGAACCTGCCCAGAAGAAGCTGAGGGTGAGGTTCAAGAACCAGCTGAGGAGCAAGCTGAGGTGCCAGCTGAAGAGCCAGCTGAGGTGCCAGCTGAAGAGCTTGTTGTTGATGCACCAGCTGAGGAGGAGGCGCCAGTTGAGACGACACCAGCTGAGGAGCCATCCGAGTCAGGCCACTCAGCTGAGGCAGCTGCCTTCAAGATCGTTCCTCGCGCTGCTGATGAGGCTGAAAGGATGGAGACGGACGTGACATCAGATGCTTCTTCCTCCTCTGAGGAAATTGAAGACGTTCCAACCTCCCCCACGGCAGGAGTTGATGTTGTACCGCCCCCAGAGCCTCTCGCTCTCTCAACCGAATCACAGCCAAATATTCCGAGCTCATTGCTCGATGCCAACATTGTGACCGCTCCTTCGGCCAATGTTGAGGAACCGATTGAAACCCCCCTCCCCACAGAATCCAATATTCCGAGCTCCTAGCTCGATGCCAATGTTGTGACCGACTCTTTGGCCAACATTGATGAAACATTTGAACCATTACCATATGATCTATCCCCCTCCCCAATAGACGATGAAGCTGACCTTCAGGCAGTTGCGTTGGAGCACGAAGGCAAGGTGGCCTACTGCTTCCAAAAGCTGATCGGGATGTTCCCAAAAGCTCGTGACATGCCAATTTTTGCTACTCTTGGAACCGAGCTGTTGTACCAGTTCAACTTGATCTTCAGTCACTGGTACGTGAAGGAAGATACAATCAGGGTACACAGCTGGGACAGGCTGAAGGCGGACGAGTCTCGCATCCGCGACTACTTCAAGTATACCAACCTGGAAGTCGCCTACAACAACAAGGTGGCCCTGCTGACACGTCGTCTGGACCTCAGCAAGGCAGAAGGCACTGATACCAGGGAGACAGCTGGACAAGATTGCATTGAATTCCTCGACAACATGCTAATCAAGTCAGCTGACTTTCTCAATGATTTGGACGCAGCCGCCGCCGCAGCGAAGGATGAAGAAGAAGAGCTGCAACTATACCTGGCCAACCGTCAAGCCATGGTTACAGTTGAGGAACCAGCTATGATTGAACAAGCCCCTCCAGCTGATCAGCCAGCTCCCTCATCTGAAGAAATCTGTGAGCTGATAGCTGAGAGGGTGAACCAGCTGAGGACAGAATTGCTTGCGAACTTCCAGCAACACAAAGACGATCAGCTGAGGATGTTGGAAGCATAAGAAGAGAAGAACAAGCAGCTGGTGGAGGAGAATGCTTCACTGAAGATAAAGCTGGATGAATTCTCCTCCTCCACCAGCCAACATATTTCGGATCTGAAGTCAACTGTTCTGGGGATTAAGTCTGAGCTGAACGTCTTCCAATCCTTGTCTGATTCCAACCTCGCGAAATCCCAACAGACTCAGGATGAAGAATGGGAGTCCCGTTTCGAGTCAAGATGGGCTGAGTTCGTCGCTTTCCAGACTGAGGTAATTGAAACATTCGCTGGAATAAGGAAAGCCGAACAAGAGCGCCATGACTCCGAACTGGCGAAGAAGATGGGAATAGAGTGCGCGGTCGATGAACTCTTCAACCGCATTCAACAAGCCGAACAACAGCTCACCTCTTCGGATGGTTCAGTAGCAAGCCTTGTTGCTGATGCTAAAAAGGGGGAAGATAAAGAGGCGGATGTTGAGATGCAGGAAGAAGAAGAGACCCAGGCCGAGGAAGAGATGCCAGCTACTGCAAAATCTCAGCTGAGGAGGAAGACTGCACAAAAGAAGAAGTCCGCTCCCGAGTCAACCGAAGTCGGTGGAGCTGAAATGGAAAAAGACTTGGAGCAGGCGGAGCAGTTTGGAGTTTCTTACAACTCCATAGCCGAGATCGCAGCCGAGCTTGATTCGGAACTCGACGGTATCACAACCGAAGAGTGTATTGCAGCTGCCAAGGCTATGGATGTTGCTGAAGCTCGGTTGAGACAGCAGAGGTTGCCAGGGAAGGTGAAGGTCCAAAGTCGGTTCAGGCATGTAGATAAGTGGATGCCAGCCGAGTGGAACGAGGACTGGGAGTCGTTCAAGCAAGAGTTTGTGAACGACTTCTACTACAGAAAAGTCTTCTCAACTGACGATCCGAGGAGAGCTTTCAAGGAGGCGCTAACCGAGCTGCACACTGGGGACCCGAGGATGTTCAGCCAGTTCAGGCATGCGATGATAAAAGCAAAACTGGATTTGAACTCTGTCCCTGTCGCTCAGAAGATTACATACAAGCCTCCCTTCCTCCCAGACTCTTGCACCCACAACAGAACAAAGATTGCAGCTGAGGCAAGGCAAGTCTGCAAAGAGCACGGGGTTGACATTTCGAAGGAGTCAGCTAAAAAGAGAGAAATTTTTGTTAGAATGTGTAGTAAGTATGGGCTCACGTATTAGCTCAGTTAGTTTTTGAGCAACTGATGTAACTTTTGTCTTTTTGTGCTTACCTTTGTAATCATCAGTTGTAATAAAAACTATTCAGTTATACGATTTAACTTGACGTACAATCTCTCATTGTCCAAGCTCTGAATCGCAAAGTCTTTTCAATATCATGTTATAACTGTGCTAACACTTTGATGTTTTAATCTTATAGACTGTCTAGAATTTCAGCTGAGATTTTGGATAGGTCAGTAGGATTTAGATCAGTTTACCTTGTAAGAATTTTTTTATAAGGGTTTTGGCATCATCAAAAAGGGGGAAATTGTTGGAAAATTTATTAAAAGTTTTGATTGATTCCAAAACCAACTGACCCCAACCGAGTAGATGTTGCCAGATCCTAATGTTAGTAGTTAGGCTCGCTGTTTGAGCATTGTTAAGATTTTATCTTTACAAGACTCCAGCTGAAGACGACAACAAGCCTTCACTCGGATAGAACATCAGTTGTGAGGAAGACAACTGAGCGTTCATCAAATGAGCATTCAAGGGGAAGATGCAAAAGTCAACCAAGTATTCAAAGAGGGAAGTTGTAAGAGAACATCAGATGGAAGAAAGTCATCTGAGCGTTCAAACCCAACTAATCAGATACAACAAAGACAACTGAGCGTTCAGATTCACAACATCAGTTGTAGGACTCGAACCAAGAAGATCAACAGCATGAAGTTCAAGTCAGCTGAGAGTTCAACTGTTAGCATTCAGATAGAACATTAGCTGAAGAACAAGTCAGATGAAGATCGAAACTCTTAACCAACCACCCCTTGTTGAAAGTCTGATATTGAGATTTGAATTTCAAATAAGGAAGTCACGTGAAGGTTTGACTCTCTGTCATTACCTCATTTGGCCCAACACAAGGCTGTCTCAGATGGAAAGCAAAAGCATGCAGTTGCCAAATCCGGAATGTCTGCAGAGATGAGAGACAAGCCATCACTTTCAAAGAACAGAGATCAACAGCTCTTCCAACGGCTAGTTGATTCTCTCCGCCTATATATAGAGGCCTTCATTCATTCACCAATACTACGGGAAATACAAGACAGACAAGAGCGAGAAGAAATCAAAGAGCGAAAGAAAGAACCAAATACTTCACACGAGCTGAGCTGCATTTAATCTCTTAGAACATCATTAGTTGAGAGTTCTAGAGTAATAGATTCTGTCTTAGTGTCTTTTGATCCAACCTTGAGAACATCACTTGTTGAGAGTTCGTAGAGTGTTAGATCATAGCTCACTTCTTGTTCGAGCTATTAGTTGGAACCCGACCCTTTCTTTCACCTGAAAAGGTTATTAGGACCCTACTCTTCCCGTAACTGAGTAGACAGGTTGATTAGTACCCGTAAACTAATCTGTAAGATTGATAAGTACCCGTAAACTTATCTCAACGGTTGCAAAGCCCGCGTAAGCTTTGTGGTTTGTCCAGAAGAACTTGGACTGAGTTGTGTGGACTCACAACTCCCCGTGGACATAGGAGTTCTCTCCGAACCACGTTAAATCTTGTGTGTTGAGTTTATTTTTTTCAGTTACTTATTGCATATTCAACTGACTAACTAACCTGCATACAAACTGCATTCTTCCATATCAACTGTCTTGGTTATTGACCAACCTTGCACTTAAGCGTGAGTTAATTACGAGTTAATTTCCACCACATTCCGCACAGCACTTCACTTCCAACCGAGTGTTTCTTACTCGGTTGTGATTCCAACTGAGTTACATTACTCGGTTGCGTTAATTTTAGGGGGTTGTTTTAAAAAAGTTTGATCTGGTGTATTCCCCCCTCCCCCCTCCATATACTAGAACTCGTATCGGGACCATCAAGAAAGAAAGAAAGAAAGGAAAGAGTGTCAAGAAATGTGATTCCTTTTTAAGGAAAATTTTTGATAAGTATGCAAGGAATTTTGAAATAAAAAGTGCCAAGTAAAGAATTGTTTGAAAGTATAAGAATTATACTTTGAGATATTTTGTGATTATGTGATAGTACGAGTACTATATTATGTGAAATTATTTGCGCAATAATTTCTTTTAATTTGAAAAGTTTGTTGGCACGAGAATCTAGACTGATTCTAGGGATTTTTCCCGGTTCACTGAGAACATAGACTTTAAATCTAAGGTCTTTCCGATTCCTTGAGAACTTAGACGTTTTAAGAAATGTTAGTTCAAATGATTTTGAAAGGAGATCGTAAAACGGGAAGAACTTTTATAGACGAATGTCACGTGCGTATAGTGACATGAACAAAGACTCGGTAGAGTCGATTTTTGTTTTTTTGTAATCAAGAGCCGATAAGAATTTCCTTAAAGGAAATAAGATAAGTAATGATAAGGAAAGTTAATTCTGTACCAAGTGAACGAAAGAAACGATTAGATATTTGAGAAGCATTGGCTTCGAAATAAGAAAGAAATGATCGGGTCAAGAAGGACAGAGTAAAGGGGATCAAAGTAAATGAAAGAAACGAATGTTACTTCCGTAAAAGTAACATGAGCGAATTCGTTTTCAGTTGGAGTTCGCCTCGTTCGAACTTCAAGAAGAGGTTTGTTTTAATTAGTAAGACTCGAGCACGAATCTTAAACGATCGATCGATTCCAACGACGATTAGAACTTGAGTTCTAAAAAGTTATTCTCTAGTTATTATTCCATTTTCTTTTGGAATTCATGTCATAATTCGTAATTGAACGAAGAATATGATAAGTACGAGATTCAAGTTTCGGGAAGGACATAATCTTTTGTAAACGAATGTTACTTTTGAATGAGTAACATGAACAAAGAAGACGTACTTTGTTTTAATAAGTAAGAATCATTAAGAAAATTTCTTCAAGGAAGAAATAAAGAAAGAAAGTAATGGAGAATGAAGTAAGAATGTGATAAGGAGATAAAGTAAGGAAGTAAAAGAATGATAAGATAAAGGATGGAAATAAAATCTCGAAATTTTATTTCTATATTTTTTTTTTAGTGCAATTTTTCTTGAAATTGCTAGGTGTTTAAGATAAGTGGTTGTTTAAGTGGTGATATTACAATTGAATAAGGAATATTCAACTTGTAATTTAAGATATCCCTTAAGATAAGTTATTACCCTACCCGTTACTGATCCATGTTTCTTAAAAACTTTGTAGGATAGATACTGGACTTGACACGGCTCAGGAGAGCCAATCCCCGCCACAGCATACTTGGGCAGATCAGATATTAGATAAGTATCGAGATTTTTAGGCAGACCCGAATCATGATATAGGGCAGATTGTGAGTAACTTTTCAGCAGTTTACCATGCAGCTCGCCATTCTGTTACGGAGCGTCAGGCTATTTTCGACCTAATTATGCGACACCAGAGGAGTGGCGTGGTTGGGCACACGACACGGCATGGTACTATCTTGGAGTGTTTGGTGACGACGTAGAGCCGACGGGTGATTACTTAGGATCGCTCTAGCAGTACACAAACGTTTCTTTCATAGCAGAATCATAGCATCATATACCATTCAAGAGCACCCTCCCTACACTCACTTTCCAGCAGATTCAGAGACAGAGCATGTTGAGATAGATCCAGAGATGGACGCACAGTTAGAGATCCCTCCAGTGTTTGTACCTAGTGAGGACACAGAGGAGTTAGTTTCAGAGACAGAATGCCCGGTGATTGGCGTGGATCTTACCGCTATGATCGAGTTACCGTACCCCTTCAGACCACTTGACGAGATTTGTTCAGAGTTGGCCAGAGTCAGAGCAGAGTTTGAGGCAGGACATCCAGGGTCCGTTCTACAGAGGAATACGAGTCTAGTTCACCTCCCGAGCACCTGCTGCCTCCAAAGAAGAGGACAGTAGAGACCAGTTTGGAATACTTGGTTTCAGACTCGGAGAGGGCCGTTTCAGAGGTGCCTTCACCACCACCACTTGTACTTTTGGATGGCTCCACGATTAGGGTTGACGAAGCACTTCAACTCGTCTTTAATTCAGATTCAGAGGAGGACCAAGAGAAGGACTCTGAGGTTTTGCAGGCCGTAGAGAGCGGTAGTGACTCGACAGCAGCTTGTTGAGCAGGGCGTCTTAGACGCATAGTAGTAGCAGAAGCACTTTTTGTCTTGTAAATAGTCGGATCAGTAACTAGTTTTTGTAGTACTTTATACAGATACGTAGTTTTATGGATCGTTTCCGTTCTAGTACTTCCAGTAGTACAGTAATGCAACCAGTAGTGCATCATGTACATAGATAGGCAGATGGCCTAGCTTAGACTCGTAGTAGTCTAGATTTCCTGTTGAATAAGTCCTCGTTGAAGGCAAAACTAGTATTCTTTTTTATGTATATATATATACATGACCCGTGAGAGGGTTATGATCATAAAAAAGTTTCTTTTAAATCGTGTAGTAAACAAGAATGTCGAATGAACTCGTGTAACAAGAGTTTAAGTTTAACTTGGGAAGTTAAAAATGAAAGAGCTAGTAATGAAGTTAATTCCCTAATTCTTCTTCCGTGAACTTGTTTGAGTTGCAAAAAAGGGGTTAGTAAGTAAAAAGAAAGGTTTAAGGTAAGGCGCTAATGAGTACTCTCGTTTCCTCTAGTTTCGAAAATGCCGCCAAGAAATGTTAACAATCAAAGAGGCCCTGGTAGGCCCCGAGGACGTGGAAGACGTCAACCAGATGATGAAAGGGAGCAAGAACAAGAACGTAATGATACCCCTCCACCATCACCATCACCACCACCTCCACCACCACCCCGTAGGGACATTGAGGATCTTTTCCTCAAATGAAACCCCCCTTGTATTCAATGGAACTGGCAGCCCAAGCGATGCTGAGCTTTGGTGCGGACCATTGAGAGAATTTTCAAACTCCTCAGATGTACTGATGAGGAGCGACTATCATGCATAGCATTCCTGCTTTCTGGACCAGCTGACTACTGGTGGGAGGCTCGGCAGAAGGTTATACCGGTAGAGCATCTGGCTCGATTCACATGGGAAGAATTTAAAGAGGTATTGTTTGACAAGTATGTGCTGAAGACGTATAGAGCTCAGAAGGAGGCTGAGTTCTACAATTTGAAATAGGTTAAGATGACGGTCACAGAATACGATGCAAAGTTCTGTGAGTTGTCGAGGTATGCGCCAACTCAGGTCGATACCGAAGAAAAGATAGCTAAGAAGTTCCGTGGGGGACTTAGACACGAATTGGGAATAGCATTAGCCAGTCATGGGGGACTGAGCTATACTGATGTTCTAGGGCAAGCCCTAGAGATGGAGGCCGTAGTGCCTGATGAGAAGAAAGTAATAACACCCACCCCAGCTCCAACCCAGAATCAAAACCGAGGCTATTATAACAACAATAATAGCAACTACTTAGGGAAAAGAAAGTGGGAAGGGGGAAATAGTCGTGGCTATAATCAGAATTATAACAATCAAGGGAATCAGAGGAATGGAAATCAACGAGGCTTTCAGCAGCCTAATCAGGGTAATAACAATGGCAAGAGGCCATGGCAGGGAAATAGTCAGTCGGGATTGTACATCCAAGGAAATAACCAAACTGGACCATGGAGAGGCAATAATCAGCAAAACCAGCCGCAAGGACAATAGAGGAATTCCAATCAGGGAGGAAATAACCCAGGGAGGGTTATCAGTCCTGTTTGTCCTAAGTGTAATAGTACGCACCCCGGTGTTTGTCAAGCCGGCACTGGTGTTTATTTTAACTGCGGACAGAAAGGACACATGAAGAGGGATTGCCCGAAACTATTTCAAGCGGCAGGACTGAACCAGTTTAGACAGCCCCAGCCTTTGAGGGCGATACAGGCACAGCCGCAGCAACAGATGACCCAGCAGCAATTTCAGCAGCACGCTCAACAACAGCAGAATGCAAGGGCATGCGCGATCAAACAGGGTGCACAGCATAAAGGGAAAAGGAACCTAGCAGGTATGGACAAACTTCATAACACCCCCACTAGGATACTGTTTGATACTGGCGCATCGCATTCTTCTATTGCTGGATCTTGTGCGATAACTTAGATATTAGACCTGTAAGAGCTGCACACGCTATGAGAATAGCTACACCTTCTAGAGAGATCACTACTTCCACGCATGTTTGCTCTAATCTAGAACTAGAAATCGAAACTCTTAAGGTTAAAACGAACAACTTAAACGTTATAATAATGTGGGATGTAGATATAATAATAGGAATGGACTGGTTGTCAGAGAATTATGCCACGATTCTCTGCAAAGAGAGAAAGATCTCTTTTCAACCCCCGGGTAGAAAACCAACTGAATTTTATGGGATTACAATGGATAGGAGGATACCGATAATATCCGCTCTACAAGCCAAGAAGTTAATGAGGAAAAAAGGAACCACAGCATATCTCGTGTACCTAGTTGAAGAACCAAGAGCCAAGAAGACCATTCAAGATGTGAAGGTTCTGAACGAATATGAAGATGTCTTTCCAGAAGTATTACCTGGTTTACCACCAGACCGTCACGTAGATTTCACGATCGACTTAGAACCAGGATCGGCTTCCAAATCAAATAGCCGTATAGGATGGTACCAAAAGAGTTAGAAGAGTTTAAGATCCAACTGCAAGAGTTGTTAGATGATGATTTCATTAGACAAGCGTTTTCACCATAGGAGCACCTGATTGGTTCATCAGTAAGAAGGATGGTTCTATGAGAATGTTCATAGGCTATTGCAAGTTAAATAAGATAACCCTTAAGAATAAATATCTTTTTATAAGGATATAAGACCTCTTGATAAGCTTAAAAGGAACAAGTGTATTTTCGAGGATAGACTTAAGGTTTAAATAACACTAGTTGAAGAATAAACCGAAGATATACCTAAAACCGCCTTCGGATCAGATATGACGCAACTACTTCGGAAGGAAAGCAAGTATAAATGGACGGATGAATGCGAGAAGAGTTTTCAGACACTCAAGGACAAGTTAACCACAACACCAGTATTAGCTCTTCCAGATGCAAACAAAGAATATGTGGGTTATACAGATACCTCTAAGAATGGATTAGGATGTGTACTGATGCAAGATGGAAAGGTGATAGCTTACGCCTCACGACAACTTCGACCTCATAAGGTTGATTACCCAACCCACGACTTAGAACTAGCAGCCGTTGTGCATGCGCGGAAGATTTGGAGACACCATCTCTATGGTGTTAGGATTGAGATTTATACGGACCATAAGAGTTTAAAGTACTTCTTCGAGCAAAAGAAATTGAACATGAGACAAAGACGATGGGTCGAATTAGTCAAGGATTATGATTGCGGAATCAACTACCATCTAGGAAAAAGCTAAGTGTAGTGGCAGGCATGCTGAGTCGAAAGACTCCAACTAAGTTTAAATGTTTCTTCATCAAGAAAGAAACACTCATACGAGAATTCGAAATGAAAAATAGAGAGGTGCTCAATACACCTGAAGCGATAACAAGCCAAATAATAGTAATCGTAGCTACACCAGACTTACGAAAATATTGCAAGTGCCTAGAGAAAGGACGAGTCGATCGAGAAGCTTCGACTAAGGATAAGAACGGATAAACCAGACGGTTATTCCGAAGCAATGGATAATATTATAGAAATTAAAGAATGGACTTAGTATTCCCGATGACAACAAATTTAAGACTTAAGAAAGGATTCTTGGTAGAATTGATCAAACGAGACGTTGCCTCGTTTGTAGAAAGATGTTTAACTTATCAGCAAGTGAAAGCTTTACTCTGACGACCATACGGGTTGCTATAACCGTTAAGTATTTCTATATAGAAATGGAAGAATATTTTGACGTTTATCAAATAGTAATAACGATAGTTATTAAGCCGATAAGTATTGTGCCTTACAAGGCCTTGTAGAAGAAGAAGTTTCAGATAGCTGTCTTATTGTAATAAGATAGGTGAAAGAAAGGACTTAGGACCAGATGCGGTCAGCGAAATGATCGAGATCATTCGATAGATTCGTGCCAGAATGAAAGGAGTTTAAGGAAGACGAAAGTCTTACGTATATGCGACAATCAGAGCAAAAGTTCGATAAAGGAGATAAAGTTTCTTAAGATATCTCCGTTAAAGAGAATCGTTAGATTCGTGTCAAGTATCAGCTTAGACAAAAGATTTATATGATTAGTGGATATCTCGAAAAAGATAGCTTCCAATATGGATAATTTTGGCTTTATTGCCAAATTCATGGAATGTTTATTAAGTATGTGTATTCGATTCTACACACGTAGTTTTGTCAGCAAGACGTTGTTCTTGAAACTGACTTAAGCTATGAAGAAAGACCGCAATCGATCTTGGATCGAAAAACGCAAGAGTTAAGAAGCAAGTCGATACGATTAGTAAAAGCATTATAAGACCATCACAGACAAGAAGAAGCCACGTGAGAACTCGAAGAAGAGTTGGGGAAGAAGTACCCCGAACAGTTTAAGGAAGATAAGCAAATTTCGGGAAGAAATTTTTCGCAAGGGGGGTAGGATGTAATACCCCGGATAACTTCTTCTGTCTTTAAAAATAAAAGTTATTAATAATTATGGCTTTGCACGCCTAAGATCATGAATTTCGATTCTAAGATTTACGGTGAAATCCGTTTCAGAAAATAATTCCCAGAAGTCGGTCGAACGACTACTGTATTAGGGTTTTCGCGTCCGATAGATTTTTCGTCCGAAAACTCAAAATCAAAATCCGTCAGAATTTACATTCACTTTTTCTTCGATACGAGTTCACAGGAGAAAGTTAGTTTTTATGATTTTCCGGGCGAATTTTAGACTGTCTAATCCCGACTTTTTCTCGGATTTTGAAAAATGAATTAGGTTTTCCGAGTACGTGAATTATTTCCAATCTAACGGACAAATTAGATTTCGTCGAATTCGTAACTAACTAAGAAAGTATTTCTCGACTTTTAAATCGTCGTTTAAAGTCCGGAAACGAGATATTTCCGTCAAAATTTCGCAAACAAACGGCCCTTAAGCGAGTCACCACCCTAAGTGACATATTTTCTACTTTATACTATAGAAAATCACCTTGTCATCACCTTCTCTCTCCCTCCCTCCCTCATAACTGAATTCTCTCTCTCTCTCATTCTCTCTCAAATTCCTCCATTAAAACTTCATCTCCAAGCTCTTCTCAAGCTCTCAAGTCTCTCATTTACCGATCATTTCCACTTCCGAGTCCATATTACGCAAGGTGAGAACTTCGTCTCCATTATGAACCGAACAAAAGCATGTTTCCCTCATTTTATTTTTTTCCGAAAATTAAGAGAGTAAGAGGCATGTTGTTTCTTGTTCGATACATGTTCTAGGATGTTTAGAATTGAGTTCTACGGATTGAATCATGAAGAAAATCACTCCTCTTTGTCTTAGGGTATTACCGATTTTTTTTCAAATTTTGGGGGTTTGATCGTAGCTCGATTTCTTTGGTGATTGAATGATAGATTAGTGTTCTTCATGTTGTTAATTGACTATAGGAATTAATTTAGATTTTTCTAAAAATAAAAGTTGAAGGATAAGAGATGAAGATTGGTCGATTTAGTATAGTAAATGTTATGATATGCTCGATTGATTAATAGAAATGAGATATACGATGTATGAGGATGATTATATATTTAATTGGAATTTTTCTAAAAATAAAACGAAAAACGTAAGAGACGAAGACGTGTCGATAAGTTGAAGCTCGTTAACGCTTTGATAATATGATTTGCATGTTAGTAATGCTCGTTAGACGATAATCGTTGTTGTAAAATTTGAACGAAAACGGAGAACGTAAAATTTATAGCAAGAGACGAACGATCGACGATAAGTCGAAATTAGATAATGATATGAAGATGTGAATTACATATTTAGGAATCGTGATAGATGATGATCATAATCGGAAAGTTAGAACGAATTCTAATAATATCGGAAATTTCATAAGAAGCGAAGAATCGAACCTAAGTAACGATAGAAAAGTCGAACGGGGTTTTTAATTGAATATTAATGATCGTTATTGTTAAATGAACAAGTTTGTAGTTGACGACATGTTCATCCGAGTTATGGAATGATAAGTTATATTTGTGAACGAGAAGTAGAAACGAGAAGTTGGAATTATTTTGGTATAGTAATTGTATAGTTGAAGAGACGAGTTTTTAAACGTCGTGCTTATAGACGAGGAATGGAAAGGAGTTCTTCACATATGATAGTGCGTGTCGACTGCCTTGATGTGTAAATTTCGTGAGAATTTAAGTACGATAACATAAAACGAACCTAGAAAACCGTGCGTCGATTTTATCAAGCATTAGGGTTTTACTCGGCAGTTTTGCGACCCTTCACGGAAACTGTTATATCTCCTAGCTCGCTTAACAAAATCAAGATCCGTAAATTGGAGAGTAAACTAGACATCCGTGGCTTTCTTTTGGTATAGAGCACGTCCCCTGTTTCGAAATCGCCTGTTCTGGGTGAATTTACTGATCTGAACAGTAATTTCCAAAGCATAGATTCTTAAGTTGAATTCTTTTCAACTTGTTTCCTTTTGATCTTATAAGTCGTTGTAAGCTATCGACATCAGTTTTTACCGACATAAGTGTCGAGTAAGGAACCAAATGAGTTCTAAATGAGATGCGTTCGAGTCTCGTTCCCGTTTAACTAAAAGAATCTAGTTTAGCGTGCAAATGCCTAAAAAGCTTAAAAGACTAATTCGATTTCATTTTCGATTTCCATTTTCATTTATCGTATCGACGACTTATCAAGTATGATTATGTATGATGAAGAAGGAAGTCAGCACAAGGATAGGACGGAAGATTGAAGAACGGAAGCTCGTTTAATAGTTCTGTAATCTTTAAGGTGGGCTTTCTTTTATATATGAAACAAAACGAGCAATGCTCGAAAACCTTTTCTTTATCACTTTGATAATCGTGTTTTCAAAGTGATAATCATGGCATGAACTGTTTTGAGTTCTCTTGTACCTTATGAGTTAATCAAAAGGGGTTAACTAACGATCGGCTTTGAGTTAGCTTTTATGCTTTCCAAAGTTAGTGCACTTTGTAGCCTGTGGTGTATGTGGTATCCTATTGAGGGGTAACCAGCCACGGTAATTCTTATTGGGCAAGATTGAACTTAACATCTGTCAGAAAGATGCTTGGCCAAGCTAAATTGTGAAAATGATAAGAAAATGTTTTAGTAGACACGGGCATTTTAAAAGAAAACCCCGATGTGCTACAGAGATAAGAATGTCTGATTTATCAATACTTATTATATGTTTTCGGCAAAGTGCCCATTAAGTGCTTTATGTACTTAGCCCTGCATATGTTTTCTAAATGTGCAGGTTGGAAGTGATGATGGTTGAGTAGGATAGGAAAGAAGAACAGATTCACATTCTACGTTATTTCCGCTGCCAAACTCTAAACCTTTTTGTATTATCTTGTATATAACTCTGTAGTCTAAGTTCCGTACTATAACTTAGTTTGCTTTTGGAGAACTATGTCAAGTGATCATTCGAGATCAACTCTTTCTTTATCTAATGAAGTCAGGTTCATAGAAGTATTCTGTCATTTTAATGTATGTTTATTCATTCATCCCCTTTCTTCCCCGCTTCTTTAATCCAATCCCAGTCGCACCCCAACTTCTGCCGTCCCTCGAGATTTGGGGATGTGACAACAGGCTTATGTCATTAAAATTGAAATATAGTATTGTGATGAGAAGTTGAAATGAGGAGTTGTCAAATTTAACTTTATTTTGTTGTTACATTTTAATTTGCTTTGAAGCATTATTATGAAAAGGAAAAATGAGAAGAGATTTTGTCCGACTAATGCATGTATAGTTATTATGATTAAATGCCAAAACAATTATATTATTATGACTAATGAAAGATAATCATTTGATTATACAATTCTTAATGTTTTGCTAATTATATACATTCTTAATTTTATCTGAATATACAACTTCTAATGTTATACTAATTATGTACATTCTTAATTTCATTTGCATGAGTTTTCATAAATAATTTCTAAATTTAAGTTAATAACTATTGTTTAGACTTTTTTCTTAGTTGAACTATTGGTATATTAGATTTTAGTATTTCATTTCAAGAGCTTTGAATGTCTAAGGGTGTTTAGTTAGATGGATTAGACCTTAGTCTTATGAATGTTATTCGATTGGGTAGATTTAGACCAGTATTTAATTCCACGATACAATATCACGTTATTAATTTTAGAATTTTTTCTATCTTCAGAAAATTATGAAATGCACCAATAAGAATAAATATTTGTTGGAATCATTTTCTTTCAACGTGCGATTGCACGTTATTACTGCTAGTTGAAGTAAAAAGACCTGATGATGCAGTTTGCCAAAAGAAAACGATAATTCTTGTACTTGTAGATCTCATGCTTTCAATTCAATGCACATTTTAAGCTCCAAATTTTTTCTACATGTCAAATTTAGTATGTCGTTTTTGCATAAAGGTAAGTAATCGGATTTCTCCTATAAATATACCAATATAACTAATAAATGTATAATAGAACGTGTTCCAACTTACCACAAAAAAAAAAATCTATCGCTGATATTGTTAGGAATCGGGTACTTGCTCGTGTAGATAACAATGGACAATACTTCTTTATTGATTGACTTGAACACGAACAAACTTATAAGTATTACAATGAAACTGAAGAGCTAAGTTTAGAATAAACCAAAGATCGTCCGAAGTAAAACTTCTGCCCGCAAGACGAGAATACGCCCTGGTAGTGCTCACGGTAAGGCGGCTCGTCCCCAAAGGTTAAAATGATCTTGACGTCTCGGTTGTAGTAGCACCACAAACAGAACCGAGCTCCGGCGAACTGAACTAGAACGAAGACTGAACTGGTGTATGATATGCTATGAAATGCTATACTGCTTTAAGAGAAGAGAAGATAGCTTTTCGTTTCTTTCCAGTACAGCTCTCGGACATGTGGAGGGGCTCGTTTCTTTCCAGCCTTGGCTGTTACAGAAACCAAAGGTCTTTTGGGCTTCACGGATGGGCTGCAGGATTGGGCTAAACAAATAATCGAATTGGGCTCGTGGGGTTGGTCCAAAAAGATAAGGCCCAAACACCAATTGCCAAGATCCAAGTCCAAGTCCCAGGACCAGGCCCGGCCCGAGCCCGAGCCCGCCCGCCCGCCCGTCCGGACGGACGGCGGCGGCGCGCGCGTAGGCACCCATACACATCCATACACACCAACCCAACAAGTTATTAAGCCCATACAGACATAGCCTTAAATACTAGTCAAATCACCCACATATAACCGATGTGGGACAACTAACATTTATTATAATTAATAACATGTTAATTACTACTTCAACATCCAACCTTTAGCATACAATATCTCACTCACCAGAAATCGGTTTAGAGATATTAAATATACCACGTTCATCTACTCACGGCGTAGATTAACATCCAATAAATATTTTAATTAAATAATAAATATTTAATCAACAATATTTATCCTCAATAATGGTTAATATTTGGTTAATATTTAAACCATTTCCAACAATCCCCCACATGAGTGAGAATGCCAAATGCAAATGAATGCCAATGCAAAATGAATGCTTGTGACCTTGAACCTATCCATAGTCAACATTATCGAGTATACCGGCGGCATAGTGGTTATGAAAACCTTGAACTAGTCCTCCATGGTGTATACCGAGACAACAATATTGACACAATATCATCTCAATTCCGTTCGTTCTAACGTTTTGTGTCCTTTTCGGCCTTGGACACCCCTATGGATTCATAAGTGTATCAATTGAAGCGGCCCTCACTTCACACTTATATAGGTGATTCTAATTTCCAAGTATCCTACTATACTTGACCTCTCCGAGATATCCAAGAATCATTAAAAGTCATAAGACTTAACCTCACCACTTGTAGGTAAACAAACACTCACTGTTCTCAAAGAATAGGTATGTTCGAGTGTTTAACACACGGATTCTTATAACTTCGTTGTCCCATTGAACCAAGCTCTTGGGATCCTCCAATCTGCAAGGTTGGGTATACGCTATAATCATCCTTAAGATGTGGATTTAATACCCATTCCCTCTAACAGTTTATACATTTGATCTCGATTAATGCTCTTAGTCAGCGGATCCGCTAGATTATCTATTGACCTCACATAGTCAATTGAGATAACCCCACTCAAGATCAAATGTCTTACGGTATTATGTCGTCGACGAATATGTACCGTTATAAAACATATTCTGTGCTCGTCCAATAGCAGATTGGCTATCACAGTGTATCAACACAGACGACACAGGCCTCGTCCAACATGGAATATCCTCGAGGAAATTTTTAAGTCATTCGGCTTCTTCACCAGCTTTATCCAAAGCTATGAATTCAGATTCCATGGTAGACCTGGCAATACAAGTCTGTTTCTTAGACTTCCAAGATACTGCATCACCCCCAATAGTGAACACGTATCCACTCGTAGAAAACGAGTCTTTGGAATCAGATATTCAATTAGCATCACTATACCCTTCAAGTACAGCAGGCTCTCTTGAATAGTGAATCGCAAAGTTCTGAGTATATTTCAAATAACCCAGTACGCGCTCTAGGGCTCTCCAATGTTCCTTACTTGGATTAGCAGTATAACTACTCAACTTGTGAACCGAGCATGCTATATCAGGTCGGGTACAGTTTGACAAATACATCAAACTCCCAATGATCTTAGCATATTCATCTTGACCCATAGGTTCCCCCTTGTGCTCACTTAGATGAACATTCAGTTCCCAAGGAGTCTTAGCAATAGGTTTCTCATAAGCGTTGAATCTCCTCAACACTTTCTCAACATAGTGAGATTGCGACAATGCAATTCCATTGGGCGTTCTTAGAATCTTAATTCCAAGAATAACCTCAGCTAAGCCCATATCTTTCATGCTAAAATTCATACTTAGCATCCTCTTGGTTTCATCAATCACACGAGAGTTACTACCCATGATTAACATGTCATCTACATAAAGACAAACGATAACATAATCGTCACCCGTTTTCTTAATATAGACACATTTGTCACTCTCGTTGATCTTGAAACCATATGACAACATCACTTCGTCAAACTTCAAGTGCCAACGCAAAGGCGCTTGTTTCAATCCATATAAAGACCGTTGTAGTTTGCATACCATGTACTCTTTTCCAGGTACAACAAACCCCTCCGGTTGCTTCATATAGATTTCATCATCTAACTCCTCATACAAGAATGCAGTCTTAACATCCATTTGATGAATCTCAAGATTGCACAAAGCAGCAATAGCGAGAAGCACCCTAATAGAAGTAAGTCTCGTCACGGGCGAATAGGTATCAAAGAAATCATAACTAGCTTTTTGTCTAAAGCCTTGAACAACAAGTCTGGCCTTATATTTATCAATAGTACCGTCAGACTTGTACTTCTTCTTTAGGATCCACTTGCATCCTAATGCCTTACAACCTGGTGGTAGTTCAACTAACACCCAAGTATGATTAAGCATAATAGACTCAATCTCGATGTCTATAGCTTCTTTCCACAAAGCCGCATCCGAACCAGATAAGGCTTCTTTTACGGATATCGGTTCACCGTTTAGCATTAAAACGACGTAGTCCGGTCCATAAATTTTTGCTTTCCGTACTCTAGTACCACGTCTAGGCTCATTCACAGGCATAGACCTAAGTCGCTTTCTATTCGGCGGTCCATAAAATACCGGATTAGAACTCGATGCAACATTTTCATTTATGGGTTCAGAACTCATAGACTCATCTACTAGTTTAGAGCTCGTAGCTTCATCCTCAACTCTCTTCCTAGAGTTAGGATCAACCTTATCCTTAATAGGATAGATGTTCTCAAAGAATACAGCATTCCTTGATTCCATCGTCGTACCCACATGAATGTCGGGTATATCGGATTTGTGTACAACAAACCGATACGTGTTGCTGTTAAGTGCATAACCAATAAAGATACAATCTACCGTTTTAGGTCCAATTGTAACTTGTTTTGGTAAATGCACTTCAACCTTAGCTAAACACCCCCACACTTTGAGGTATTTAAACGAAGGTTTCCTCCCTTTGAGTGGAATCTTGTTCAAGATATAGTTAGCTGTCAAAACAGCTTCCCCCCACATGTTCTGGGGTAATCCTGAACTAATCAACAAGGCGTTCATCATCTCTTTAAGAGTACGATTCTTACGTTCAGCAACGCCATTTGATTGTGGTGAATAAGGAGCAGTCGTTTGATGGATTATACCACTTTCGTTGCATAATTCAGCAAACGGAGCAACATACTCACCACCTCTATCACTTCGAACCATTTTGATTCGGAAACCAAGTTGATTTTCGGCTTCATTCTTGAAGTTTCTAAAAGCTTCAATAGCCTCATCTTTACTTCTTAACAAGTAAAGGTAACAATACCTTGTGCAATCGTCAATAAAGGTAATAAAATACCTTTTACCACCTCTAGTTTGCACAAACTTTAAGTCACACACATCGGTGTGAACAAGTTCTAGAGGTTTAGTGCTTCGTTCAACCGATTTAAACGGTAACTTGGCCATTTTTGCTTCAACACAAACTTCACACTTGTCTTGTGTCTTAGATAAATCAATTTTTAACATGTCCATGTTCGCAAGTCTTTTTATAGCATTTAGATTTACGTGACCAAGTCTACAATGCCATAAATCACAACACTCAAGCAAGTAAGCAGAAGTAGTAGCTTATTATCATTAGCAACTGCCTTAGAAGGCTTACAAGTACGAACACTCAACTTGAACATATCATCAACAATGTGACATTTTCCAAGAGTCTTATCAAACTTACGTATGATTATAAAATCACTACGAAGATCTATATCAAACTTAGCCCTAACTAGTTTGACGCCTGACACCAAATTCTTGCGGATTGCCGGAGCATGCAACACATCCTTCAAAGTTATCTCCACACCGGAAGTGAATTGGAGAACAACAGTCCCAACTCCAAGAACAGGTGAGGTACGGTCACTCGCCTCGGTGACAAAACGGTCTTGAACTTCCTTGTAGGTATAGAACAAGTCCCGGTTCATGCAGATATGAACGGTCGCACCTGTGTCAAGAAACCAAGTAACAGGATTAGGGGTCCGAGACATGGTTTACCTCGGTGATCATGGCAACAAGGTCGTCTTTGTCCCAAGTGTCGAAGTCCTTTTGGACATGGTTGACCTTGTTCTTTCCCTTCTTCTTCGGCAGACGGCAGTTCTTCGCCATATGTCCGGGCTTATCACAATTGTAGCACGTTCCGGTGAACTTAGTCGGAGGTGCCACTTCTTTTCCTTTGCCTTTGGCAGGATAAGGACGCTTCTTTGAAGGTCTGCCCCTACCATCGGTCAAGTTTGCCTTAGCCTCCATTGGAGCCTTGGCCTTCATGTCTTGATCACGGACTTGAGCTTCGGTTTGAAGCTTAGCCACCAACGTCTCAAGGGTCATCTCCTTTCGCTTGTGCTTAAGATATCCCTTGAACTCCTTCCAACTTGGCGGCAACTTGTCAACCAAGAGCGCCACAGTATACGCCTCGGGCAGAGGCATCCCCTCGGAATGAACATCGTGTATAAGAGTTTGGAACTCTTGTACTTGGGGCATCATAGGACGACTGTCCACCATTTGGAATTCGGTGAGCCTCGTCACTACGAACTTCTTCGTGCTAGCAGGATTTATACGGTACTTCAACTCAAGAGCATCCCAAATTTCTTTGGCGGTCTCCTTGATGCTGAACACATTGAACAGGCCATCATCAAGCCCGTTCAACAACATATTCCGACACAGATAGTTAGAATGCACCCAAGTATCGTAGTCAATACGAACTTGCACATTTGCCTCGTCCTCGGCTGGGACAGGAGGTCTTTCGTCACGCAGGAAGCTAGCAAGCCCCATTGTGGTGATGTAGAACATCATCTTTTGGGACCATCTTTTGAAGTCAGTTCCCGAAAAACTGGGAGGTTTCTCGGCGATAGGCATGAGCCGAGCAGCAGGTTGAACAGGAGCCATGGTTGAGCTCGAGGAGCCAATGGTTCCAGAATTGGTGGAAGGAAGAGTGGAAGCG
The DNA here is from genome assembly GCA_029490685.1 of Schizonepeta tenuifolia. Taxonomy (NCBI): domain Eukaryota; kingdom Viridiplantae; phylum Streptophyta; class Magnoliopsida; order Lamiales; family Lamiaceae; genus Schizonepeta; species Schizonepeta tenuifolia. Next base: position 6,781,768 of record CM055960.1, read on the forward strand.
CCGGTGCTCGAATTGGTAGACATTTTTTCAGCAATGATTCAGGTGAACTTCAGTTTAAGGAAGCACACGAACAAGTAACTTTCGATATTCTCGTCTTGCGATTGTTAGGAATCGGGTACTTGCTCGTGTAGATAACAATGGACAATACTTCTTTATTGATTGACTTAAACACGAACAAACTTATAAGTATTACAATGAAACTGAAGAACTAAGTTTAGAATAAACCAAAGATCGTCCGAAGTAAAACTTCTGCCCGCAAGGGGAGAATACGCCCCGGTAGTGCTCACGGTAAGGCGGCTCGTCCCCAAAGGTTAAAACGATCTTGACGTCTCGGTTGTAGTAGCACCACAAACAGAACCGAGCTCCGGCGAACTGAACTAGAACGAAGACTGAACTGGTGTATGATATGCTATGAAATGCTATGCTGCTTTGAGAGAAGAGAAGATAGCTTTTCGTTTCTTTCCAGTACAGAATGCAATGACAATGCCTCCCTTATATAGCAGCTCTCGGACATGTGGAGGGGCTCGTTGCATTAACACAGCCATTCATGGCCGGCGGTTTCTGGACGTGAAGAGGTGGCCAGCTGAAGTGAACAGCCTTGGCTGTTACAGAAACCAAAGGTCTTTTGGGCTTCACGGATGGGCTGCAGGATTGGGCTAAACAAATAATCGAATTGGGCTCGTGGGGTTGGTCCAAAAAGATAAGGCCCAAAGCACCAATTGCCAAGATCCAAGATCCAAGATCCAAGTCCCAGGCCCGCCCGCCCGCCCGTCCGGACGGACGGCGACGTCGTCGGCGGCGCGCGCGCGCGCGTGTGCGCGCGCGCGTAGGCACCCATACACATCCATACACACCAATCCAACAAGTTATTAAGCCCATACAGACATAGCTTTAAATACTAGTCAAATCATCCACATATAACCGATGTGGGACAACTAACATTTATTATAATTAATAACATGTTAATTACTACTTCAACATCCAACCTTTAGCATACAATATCTCACTCACCAGAAATCGGTTTAGAGATATTAAATATACCACGTTCATCTACTCACGACGTAGATTAACATCCAATAAATATTTTAATTAAATAATAAATATTTAATCAACAATATTTATCCTCAATAATGGTTAATATTTGGTTAATATTTAAACCATTTCCAACAGATATTACAATCAAACTTTTGTGAAAAATATACCCTCACTAACAAGTAGGGGCAGAAGCAAAAATATAGAGGAACGAATAAATATTACTCCCTCCATCCTACATTGTAAAGGATAAAAGTGATAAAAGTCTCGTACCTTTTTGTGAGAGAAGGTAGTTTCCAAAAAACGAAATATGCCACACAACAAAAGAAAATAGACCATCAATACCGGTACAGAAGGAATATAAGGCTAGAAAAACAATTGGATGAGGGGTGTTATCCTAGCTCCACCAATGCTAACGGCAATGACTTACTATTCGTAAAATGATATTGCATCTTTTTGGTGTATGTAACGAACGAAATAGGAAATGCCGAGCAACAATTACATGTAAACCGGGATTCACTCCTTTGAGCTTTCCTAAAGAATAGGGAAAAAAAAATGCTTTTACGCCACCTAAAGCCCATGTCTCTTATGTTATGGGTGTGTGTGTATTTTCAATTGTATAGTAGTATTCTCATCTATAGTTGAATATGTGTACCACAACAAATCAACTCGAAAACTCCAAAAATGTAGTAAACCTATTATCCAATTGTGTGTTGCCTGCAGCCCTTAGGACCATAGTGCTGCGAACTGCGTCTCACGGCTTTCCGACACAAGTAGCAATAATGAGTTTGGCAAGCCCAGCAGAAGATGTGATTGTTGTTCCCCACCTGTGAAAGGATACAACAAAGTGGTTAGGTTTCAACCTCCGCTATTTTTGAGCGAATTTACTATTGATATGATATGCCACTAATATGGATACGGGAAAGAAGACACCGATTGCCAAAATCCAAAATAACAGTAATACCAAACAATTGGCAATGAGATCAAAAGTGAAGATGATTACTATCAAATCAAGTATAATAAAATCAACAAGAATTGAAGAAACGAGATAGTGTAGCTCCAAATGGTACTTACCCGACTAAGTGCTCAATAACATACATTGTCTGTTGGAAGTTTGAACATTAAAACTCAGTAAGGCATTGTCTATTATAAAAGTGCAATCAATAATAATATAAATCTACCGATCTGATGTTATGAACTTGTGCAATTTGAATACCAGTTAACTAGGTTATTTCATCATTACAAATAAGATTTGCCAATTTAACATGACGCAATAAGTAAAAGCTTTCTAAATGCAAAACTATTGCAACGAATAATTGTTTAATTTATCAAGTCATCAACAAATGGATAAGTTGATAGTGTTAGGGTGAAAGTAGAAATAAAAGAACAAGGAAAGGGATTGGAATAACGACACTCCTCACAACAAGACCCTCAGAGATAACCTCTGCCCTACAGAAAAGTTGTCCCAGAACACTATTAACATGAATAATAATCCCTAACCAACAGAACCCTATTTCTCTTAAAACCTCTTGGACTCAGCCCATGAAGAACTTAATAAAACTAAGACTCCAGCAATATCAGGATAACTAATAATCCACACGCTATCATAAGTTCATCAATAACTTTAGATGTAGGAGAATCAGGTTCCTACCGTATCATATGGAATTTCTAGATTCGCTTTGTGGCCAAAGTAATCACCATATTAGGAAGGATCTTCATAATGGGTTAAAAGTAACTGTTGAAAAAACTTCTTTTGTAAATCCTTGCATAAGCATTCAGAAAATACCGGATCGCCACCTACACATGTAAATTGTTGATAAAACTTCAAAATGGCATTTTCTTTTGATCCAATTTGTTTCTCTCCTTATCCTTAAAAAAAAAAAAAAAAAAGTCTAAAATTTCTAATAGATTTGTAACTAAAATAGATATTTGTAGTTCCCTACTGAGGCGATCTCATATTGAATGTTGTGATTTCTTTTAATGTTGTGATGCTTGCCACTTTTCTGAACAGCAGATGAACCCTTTTTCCATTAGTTCTAGTTCATTTGTAGCTGATTTCAGGTACGGGTACTCTCTCCAGCCGCGCCGCCCTTCTCCACCCGTTGTTCTTAACCGCCACCACTGCCTCATTTCTACCTAGGGTTTGAGTCTCTACTCCTTACATCATGTCTAATTCGAAATGTGCTGCTGTAGGAACCACCATCAAATTGAATGGTTCCAATTATCTTCTTTGGTCTCGTGCCTTTCTTTTGATTCTACGGATCCCAAATATGATGCTTGGAGTGGTGATGATTGTGCAGTCATGACTTGGCTTTTGAATAGCCTCGATTTATCATCCACTATCATGTTTTGCCACACAGCAAGCCACTCAATGGGAAGAGTTCATGGTTGCCAAATTCTTATCCGGTTTGGATGCTCATCTCCGACAAGTTCGCGACAGCTTGTTGTCTAGTGATAATGTTCCCTCATTATCCAATGCCCTATCTTGTGTGTTGCGTGTTTCAACCGGTCGTGCCGATGATGCTGCTCCTTCCAACTCTTCAGCCATGGCTGTCACAATTCTCATGTTACTGGCTCATTTCCGCCTTGCCACACGGCTGTTCACAGTCAAAATTATGCTCACGGTAAGATTTTCATGGTGGTCGTGGCCGTGGTGGAGGTGGACGAGGTCGAGGTCGAGGTCGTGGTTCTCATCGCCGTTGTGAATATTGTCATCGTACCAACCATACTTCTAAACTGTTGGGAATGTGGAGAAAGAAAGTAATAGTAGATTGTGTATATAAATCAATAGAGAGACCCCATATATATAGGGGTAGAAACTAGGTTACAATATAGTCCTATAAGGAAAACTAGATAAACAAGGAAAACCTAAATAAATTAGGAAACTAAATATTCAGTAATTATAACACTGATATTACTGGAAACCGGTCGGGCTATTACGGTTGTTCCTTAGCCCCAGTCTTCCTCCAATGATGATGTGATCTCGATCTCACGCGCTTAATATGACAATCTGATCTACTACTGCGGCATCTACTACTACTGCTCCCTCTACTACTACTGCAGCTCATCCTATCGTTGCTTGCGCAGGTGCATTTGCAGTGTCTCACGGTAAGTCTTGGTTGATAGATTGTGGTGCCTCTGTCCATATTACTGGCACTAAATCTCTTTTAACATCTTTTACTCTTTCCTCGTTACCTTTTGTCTGTCTTGCTGATGACACCTATTCTTCAGTGATGGGGATTGGTGTTGTTCGCCCTACTCCTTAACTAAATCTTGACAATGTCATGTTTGCTTCTAAATTTCCCGTTACCAAAACTCACAATTGTTAAATCACCATTTTTCCTACTTATGTTACCTTTCAGGACCTGCACAGACGAAGAGGGCGATTGGTGGAGGACATTAGCGTGACGATTGGTGGACCTTCACGTGCTCTTTCAGCCACTGTGTCTCCATATCAGTGGCATTGTCGTCTTGGTCATCCGTCTTCTTCTAGCTTTCAAAGTTTAATTCAGTTGATTTTCAATGTGAATCTTGTAAGTTGGGCAAGCACCATCGCACATCTTTTCCTTCTAGAGTTGAGAAACGTAGTTCTTTTGCTTTTGAGCTTGTCCATTGTGATGTTTGGGGTCAGAGTCGAGTTGAGTCTAGAGGGGGTTTCAGGATGAATCAAATCTCCCCAAGTAGGATTCGAACCTACGACCAATCGGTTAACACCCGACCGCTATACCACTGAGCTACTGAGGAACAACAGGATTAGATCTCATAGAGTTCAATTCCCGTTCTCAACCCATGACCAATATGAGCTCGAACCCTCCTTCGTAACTCCCGGAACTTCTTCGTAGTGGCTCCCCTCCATGCCTCATTTCAGAGGGAATCTCAAAGTGGCTCCATTTCATTATATTCCATCCAGATCCCAATTCCATTCATTTAATACCCCCCTTGGGGCTGTGATCTTGATTGACGATTATTCGCGTATGACATGGTTGTATTTACTCAAATAGAGAACTAAAGTCCATGTTGTACTAAACTCCTTTTATCATGAAATAAAAACTCAATATTCTGTCGATTTGCGTATTCTTCGCATTGATAATGCTCTTGAATTTACTCAAAAGTCTATTCCATCTTTTTGTGATTCCTGTGGCATAATTCATCAATCTTCATGCTCTCATACTTCCCAACAAAATAGAGTTGTTGAACGGAAACATCGTCATATTTTGGATGTTGCTCGTACTCTTATGTCTCATATGTGCGTACGTAAGTGGTAATGGAGTGATGTTGTTCTTACTGCATGTTTTCTTATTAATAGAATGCCTTCTAGTGTGCTCCATGGAGATATTCCCTTTTCGTGTCTTCATCCAGATAAACCACTTTACCCTGTTCCTCCTCGCATTTTCGGGTGTGTTTGTTTTGTTCATGATCTCACTCCTGGGTTGGATAAGTTGTCTCCATGTTCTATTAAGTGTGTCTTTCTAGTGTATTCTCGAACACAGAAAGGGTATCGATGTCTTGACCCGCTTACCAACCGTCACTATGTTTGTATTGACGTCATTTTCTTTGAATCTCGGTCGTATTTTTCTCATACCAGCGCTACTTCTTCTAATATGTTAAGCTCTACTCCTTTGCCTATTCCGGCGTCAGTGTCTCCTCCACCTCGACCCTTACAGGTATATACTCGTCGTCCTCGGCCCGCACCTGTTCAAGAACCTGTCTCTGAACCGGCCTTGTGTCCCGAGTCATCTTCTACTACAGATTCTGAAGATCCCCAACCTGACGATTTACCTATCGCGTTACGCAAAGGTAAACGTACTTGCACCACTAAACATCCAATGTCTAATAATGTCTCTTTTGCCTGTTTGAATCTTTCCTTTCGTGCTTTTGCTATTTGCCTTTTGTCTAAAGTTATTCCAACTTCTTACCTTGAGGCACTCAAACATCCCCTTTGGCGGGCTGCTATGGATGAGGAGATGCGTGTCCTTTTATCTCGTGGCACTTGGGTTCTAGTAACTGCCGTGCTTCCGCTGTTATTGTTGCCTGTCGTTAGGTGCTCACTATCAAGTTTCTAGCTAATGGTACCATTGATCGGTACAAAGCCCGTCTTGTGGCGAAAGGGTTTACATAGACTTATGGAGTTGATTATTTTGAGACATTCTCTCCCACTGCTCGTTTGAACTCCATTCGGATCTTGTTCTCATTGGCTGTCAATCTTTCTTGGCCTATGTATCATCTTGATGTGAAGAATGTTTTTCTCTATGGTGATTTGTCTCCGACTGTTTATATGGAGCAACCTCCAGGATATGATACTCAGGGGGAAGATTCTACTAAGGTCTGTTGTCTTAAGAAGGCTATTTAGTGTCTTAAGCAAAGCCCGAAGGAATGGTTTGACAAGTTCAGTAGTGTTCTCGGCAAGATTAGGTTAAAGCAATGCAAGTCTAACCACTCTGTCTTTGTACGCCATCAAACATCTGGAATTGTCATTCCCGTTGTCTATGTTGATGACATACAAGGGATTGTCTGGGAGTGACGTACAAGGGATTGATGACACAAAGAAAAACTTGCAAGAACAATTTGTTATTAAGGATTTGGGACGTCCTAAGTACTTCTTGGGAATTGAAATTGCTCACAGCAAGTATGAAATTTCTCTATCTCAGCAAAAGTATGCAACATATTTACTTAAAGAAACCGGGTTACTTGGAATGAAGCCAGTTGATACTCCTATGGATGTTGATCCGAATGTGTGGGATGATAGTGAAGATTTCTTGGAGGACAAGGCTAAGTATAGACGACTTGTTGGGAAACTTATCTACTTGACCAATGAAACCAAAGACGGATAAAGCCCCTAAACTATAAGATAAGTAAGCCTCTTCAGACCATACAAGGGCGCGTCGAGCCCATGCGAAGGGTTTAGTTAAGATATGCCAACTTCCACCAAGTATAGAAATGGAACCTAACAATACATGTCCCCCAATTATATCTTCTAAATCGTCCACACTAACAATCCATCCTTCCCCCCCAAATCGACTTCTGGATAGTGCACTTGCACTTACTTGGGTGGAAATTTGATAACTTGGAGTAAGAAACAACAAATAGTTGCTAGATCTTCTGTCGAGGCTGACTATACAACGATTGCTCACAATGCAACTCAGATGATTGGTGTGAAGAATTTGCTTGGGGAATTGGGATTCACTTTCAATGAACTGTTTCCTATGCATTGTGATAACCAAGCAACTATTTACATTGCTAACAATCTAGTGTTCCATGAACGGACAAAATATATTGAGGTTGAGTGCCACTTCATTCGTGAGTGTGTATTAAATCGAACTATTGCTACTCCGTTCACTTCTTTGTCTAATCACATCGTTGATATCTTAACTAAACCGTTGACAGCAAACGGTTCTCTGAGCCGTGCACTAAGCTGGATATGATCAACATATATGCTCCAGCTTGAGGGGGAGTATTATCTATACCTACATAGAAAGAGCATTGTTTTACAAAAATTGAATCGCCTAAAATATCCTTACTACTTATCAAAATTAAGGGCAATAGCGTAATATAAGATATAGTATATAATATGCCATAATAAATACAAACTTATCTTATTGATAATATATATTATTTACCTTATATTATATTATGATTTGAAAGAAATATATTATTAATATACCTATATGGAGTTTAAGACTAGGAAACAGAAGAGCAGCGTTTCGGACTAGAAAGATTCAACGAGACTTATCTTGTGTTTATATCCTTGTTAATATGTGATACCAATCTTGCTGTTTCGTCCATACGTGATTTTACTCACGTTATTGTGCAGCCTTTTTTTATCCGTAGCTACTAAAATAATTAGGTTATAATAGTATATTAGTTCAGTAGGGATATTTTTTTATTGGCAATCAATCAAGCCCTTCATTATTTGATGAGCACTGAATAAGCACAAAGTCGCACTTTTACAAGAACAAGCACACGCAAGTAACCCATAATACATAATAGACCACTTCCATAAACAAGCACAAACCAGTTTCCCACAAAAAAAGAATTACGCAAACTACAACAAAGAACCGCTAAAAGATTAATTATGGGGTTCAAAAACTTAAAATGGGACGGGACACAAAAATCACCAGAAAATGCCGCCTTGAACCACCTCCAAGTACAAATAATAATACGATCGACAATTCTACCAATATCCGGACACCCACCATTGAAGATTTTCTCGTTGCTACTTTCGAAATCTTCCAACAAACGCATTGTCAAATACTAATATTGAACATCATCTTGTCTTCTATATTGATAGACAACTAATCTAACAAATATCAAAATTAAGGGCAATAGTATAATATAATATCTAATGTTAATATATATTAGTTACAAGAATCACAATTTACCTTATTGATAATTAATTATTTACCTTATATCATGATTTGAAAGAAAATCAAATTTACCTTATGGATATTACTTGATATATCATGCATCCATATGGGGTTTTTTAATCAAACTCGTGTTTTATTAAAATGAGCTTTGATAATTTTAATTATTTATAGGAAATTGAGTTTTGTAATAAAGAATGGTCTTTTATTTGTCTTAAGTTAAGGGGGAAAAACACACTTATTAATATTTCATATCATTTTTTTAGGTTTTTATAACAAAATTTCTTTCGTTTCAATTTTCATATAATAGTTTTGCGCCATTTTTTCTTAACTCTTGCAACTCAAAACCGTTTTCAATCCTCCAAGAGATTCCACATATTTTTGAGGTTCAACCAATCAGTGTTTAATTGAATCTTGTCAAGGTAACTTTATCTTTTTTACTCTCACTTTTTACAAGAACTTAGTGCTAATTTTTTCTGTGTTCTCATTCATGAATCATGATTCATCCAAAGGTATATTTGTGATGAACCATGTTTTAGTAATTTCTCTATGCATACTTTGTGTAGTATACTTATCTATATATTTATTTTTTATTAAGAAATATAATCATCCATTACTATTACTCTTTAATACTCCCTCTGTCCCACCAAAGTTGTCTCCTTTGTGTTTGGTACGTAAATTAAGGAGCAATGATAAATAATGTAAAAGTAATGTGAATAAATAATAAAGAATGTAAAAGTAATGAAAAACCAGTGTGAATGCAAATGTAAAAGCAGTGTGAATGCAAAAATTATTTCCTGATATGGAAAGGAGACATCTTTCGTGGGACAACCCAAAAAGGAAAGGAAGACAACTTTCGCGGGACAGAAGGAATATGAGTTAGAGTTATATGATTCTTTGTTCTTTTTATTCTAGATAAAAGCAACACCTTCCTAATGCAAAGAGAGCAATGATGTCCATCAATGAATGAATTAATTTTTTATTTTTTTTACAATATTACATTCAACAAAAAGCTAACAAATTTATTTTCAGGAGACTTCACTTATTTTATATTATGGCAATTTATTAGTACTTTTATAATGACATTGAAAGAAAAATTAAATTAAAATGTAAATAATAGTTATTATATTTGGCATACATAAGAAAACAAGAGAATGCTCTTTACAATTAAATATTTTTATTGTTTTTTTTATTTTTTCCATTAATGATAGAATATTATTTTTAGAGAAATTGCAACAAAAAATAATAAAAAGATTATATAAACAATAAATATTAATTTATGATAAACTAAATATAAATTAATTCGTCATTATTTATTTAGTAGAATTATTGTTTAATGTGCGAGTGCACGTTACTTATACTAGTAATATTAAATGTGTATATGTATTTTACCTCATTTAGATTGTAGCCCTAGCCCTAGTAGTTATATATTCTCTTATTCTATTGACTGAATAATACTTTCTCTTCTCCCAATATACTTTATACTATTCTTCTCTACAGCTTCCAATGTTGTTCCACATAAAACCAAGTTTTCTTCTAGAGCTTTCAAATAAGTTATGCTAGGCTACGCTTCTTATCAAAAGGGTTATACAACTTATACTCTGTGAGATTTTGACAATGAAAGGATTTTTTGTCGGGAGATGTCCAATTCGTTGAAACTTGATTTTTCCCTTACTACTCCCATTTCTGATAATCCTATCCTCCCTGTACCTCTATTTGATTCGAATAATCAGACCTACTCTCTTCTTCTTTAAGTTCTCCCTCTCTTTCTCCTTCCACTATGTTTCTTCAGCACCTAGACAAAGTCGCAGGTCTAGAACTGTTCCTGGTTGGCACAGAGATTATGAACTGTACGTTGTTAAGTGTTAACACTTTACTCACTGCTACTTCTCCTTCATGTATTGATTTTACCAGCTTTACTCCTTCCAAAGTTTTCATTAATTAATGGGATCAAGTCGTTTTGAAGTTTTACGGCTGCCCACCTCCTAAAATTGGTGCATTTCTACCGGCCAAGATTCAAGTCTGTGCAGGAGCTGAGGACCTTATGGAAATGGATGAGGAGTTGAATGACCTCAAGGAGCATATATGCGGAGCACGACCGAACAGTGAGAGCAACAAACAAACATCGGCCGGTTCCATTTTAAAGTTCATCAGAAAGTTTTCCTCAAGCTTTGACTGTAAAGGCAGCGGTCCTTGTCTTGCTACAAGTCTGATCAGCTAGCTCCTAAAATAATGCTCTCTCTGAAGTTCTGGCGAGGGCGGGAGCTATGGCATATCAGTTGAATCATCCTGCTTATTCAAAATTACACCCCGTGTTTCATATGTCACAGCTTAAGACGGTCGTGGGCAATCATCCAGTTGAGTCCGAGTTGCCGTCCGAGTTGTGTGTGCCGGAATCTGAGTTGTTCCCAAAAAGATTGTCCGTTGGATATGGAAAGGGGCGGATCTTGTGCACCCGTTGTTATTTCTGTGGCAGGTAAAGATGAAGAGGGAGGCAAGATAGGTTGATGTTTCGGAGATGGTGGAGCATTTTCCTGATTTCAGCCTTGAGGACAAGGCTTCTAGGACAAGGGGAGGAATTCTTACACCACAACATCCGTGGGCTTATGCACGTAGGGTAAAGAAGTAAGCTTGGTGGTTGGGCCACCCTTAGTCCATTTTAAAATAATTTTAATATTAATTTTGGGCCGTTGGTTCCTTTTGAGGGCTTAGCGCGCCGTTATATTTTGAGATTAACTTCCCAGGAAGTTACTTAAGTAAGGCGAAGCTAGTCGAGTACATAAAAGAAGTCTCTCTCTTCTTCTGAGAGAGACTTGTTTAGGATTTTCCTATGATCAGAGTCGGCGATTTTCCCTTGGGCAAAGAAGGGTTCTCTTCTGATAGTTTATTATTGTGATAATCCCTAATCAGTCACCATTCCTGTTAAGCTATTATTATTGTTAGAGTTCGTTCTACCTTTACTTAAAACACTTTCGTGCTCATTTTCTTTCGCAGTAAAGTTATGGTTAATGCTAATATAATACAAAATTAAAAAAAATTCATTGCTATCAAGAGAATGAAGAAATGCATTCCTAACCTTGACATTTCGTTGACTACAAAGAGGGCATGGATGACCATGATTAGCAAACATTTGGGCTTGCATTTGACCAACGATCTGGCGACCATTCATCTCATCCTCCCACCTCTGAATTTCTTCTTTTGGAAAAAGTTCACAATTTCCAGTCCTGCAGTTGAAAAGAGCTTATCAATTCCAAAAGGTATGCAGTATATCATCACAGACAGAACATTATATAACTAGGTGACTTGTTTTCATAGCTATACACGACAGCACACCTGAAATGCTCATATCCAGATATTGCCTGATTACACCGGTAGCAGAAATATTGCCCGCAGTTATCACACACCATCTTATTGCAACCTTCAGTTCGAGATATAGCCATCTTACATGAAGGGCATTGTTTCGCAAAACGATTGATCTCCTTCAAACTAAGAATCTGATTAATCATATCTGCCTCACGGCGCCTTTGTTCTGCTAAAATTGAAGTTGAATTTTGTCGATCCTGATGGTACAATCATTAATCCAAGTAAAATCTCAAATCAATTCACAACTTGGAAATCCACATTTAAAAAAAATACAAAAAAAAATTAAAAGCAGATATCTATGCAGAGTTCTGGTCTGTCAAGAGATGACATCAGCTGGTAGAAGTTTGACACTTAAATTCATTCAAGGAATCTTCGTGAGGTACTGCAGAATGTTTTGACGCTTTAGTGCTTATGTGGACAACCGTTGGTAAATTTATCTTGAGAAATTGAAACTAATGAACACTAAGTTGCTCCAAATAAGAAATAAAGTACTACTGAAAATAGATTTCTATCAGCATATCATGACTGCAACAAGAAAACAAGACTTTGGTTTACAGGAAGTGCATGTATACTAGCGAGAACACAAACTCTTAAAGAAACTAAACATTTAACAATTTTAAATCCAGTTCCGGTCCCAGGCAGAGAATAGCAGACACTCGAAGACCAAGTACGAGTCGAAGAACCTCTACTATCTTTCACTACACTTCGCAAACTAAATCCTGTCATGAGTTTAACATAGGTCGCTCGGACAATCACATCTTTACCTACTATCTGCTCCATATTTTAAAATTTCCAAGTAAGAAACTGTAGGTTTTGTGGGTAAGGTAGTGAAACTTAGTTAAAAAATCAAGTAAGAAGTATTTCTGTAGAGTGCGGTGACAAACATCCAATGGAAATCTCGTACCTGCAAAATTACTAGTTTTAGCTCTGGTGACATACATTGAACTCCAACATGACGCTTCTCCCTGCAAAGTGTGCAGAAGCTGTAGTAGCACTTTGAGCATTGTGCATGGTCATCTTTATCCTCAAGACAAGGTGTTTCACATCTTGGGCAGTAGACAACATCAGTCATTGATTGCAGTGTTTTCTCTAGCATCAATGACTCCCAGTGCTCAAACTCTTCCTCTCCTAGTAATCGTTTAAGTAAACCAGGTGGGATCATACCCCCACATTTTGATTCCGGGCACTGAAGTTTCAAAACTGTTCCTTCAGTTATGTGCATGTCAGCGAAAGTTTTCAAGCATTTCCCACAAAAGAAGTGCTGACATGGCAATCTAATGAACTCTGAACCTGATAAGGACAAGAAGGAAACCATGCACAATAATGTCACAAAAGAATTGCACTATAAGGATATTGCTATATGGTTCAAGGTTTGTAACTGCAACCTTAAGAGAAGAAATTTAATTATCAACTTATACAGGTAATATGACTGCTTTATTGTTACAAGTTTAGCTCTTTCAAGATTTCTGATTAGAGTTCCTTCAGGTTTGTTTTGTATAGCCTCAATAAGAACTTAAGGGTTGCCTACATAATGATATATATGTGATGTGACGGGTATTTCCAGCAAGGGCCTAATAGACTTTTAACTTATGCAGTAGTACAGTACCATGGGGATAACAGTCAGAGAGCAATATAATCCAAATGTTATATCGTAAATACACTTTAGATCTTAAACAAATATAGAGCTTCAAAGGCTAAATAAATCTATTATTCCTAAGATAAATTATTGAAGACTGAGGCTGCTATTACTTCAAAACTCAGACGAGCCTGATGTGCCATGCAAATCAGTCACTTTAGTTGCAATGTATCCTTTCAGGACTGCACCTTCCAGCTTCAGAATAAATGCAAACCAAAAGTAACATTGTCCAATGAGAACAACTAAAGGAATTCGAGTAGCTAAAACACTTCACACTGGATAATAACACAACAAAAACTGAATTTAAAAGTAATGCTTCCCAGAGTTGATCCATCATTTTTCAATTTCATAACTGAACTTTTTGGTTTGAATTCAAGTTTTCTTTTGCTTTGAGACCTTCACTTAATTCGATACTACTCATCCAATTTAAAAGGTAATGAATAAATAAACAACTTACCAGCAAACTCACTCAAACAGATGCTACATTCTTGGATGTTTTTACAGAAATTTTCAAGGCGCTCTTCATCATTGTAACCCTTTATTGTAGGTATATCAACATCAGGGGAGACGCTTCCTGAAATTGCCCTCCTATCTCCATTATTTTTTACACCATAAGGTCCAAGAATTATTTCATTCTCAAAACCTAGATACGATAAGCTACAATTATGTAACCACTCCAACCATTGGTATATAACCTCCTGTCCAGCCTGCTCCTGCCAAATCGAATCAAGCTTGCAGCAGAGATCAGAAATTTTAGTAGATCCCAACCACTGAACAGATATAGTGAAGTGCGGAGGGCAGTTGCTTGGATACGACTGAGGTAATAAGCATGTCAATATAATTGGTTGCAGATACTCGACTTGGAAAGAGTATGAGAAATCTGTAGACTCGCAGCTTCTGTTCTCATGGGAAGTAGAGGAGTTAAGATTCGCAACGACACGAATTCCATTAGGCAATTCAACTTGAATGTGAGCCTGCATGGTCTAAGCAATATTAAAATTTGTTTCTAGGAAAAGCTAATATCCACAGTTTCTTAACTACCTGAAAACATCTCAGGCCACTCTGGTTCTCTATAATAACAATGTTATCTCCATAAATAGATTCCACAGCTAGTAGCTGCAAAACAGCAAAAAGAAAGTGAGATATAGAAAAAAATGCATGAATCTAGTAAAATTGAGGCAGTGAAATAAGTGATGAAGACAGGATTTTGAATAGAGAGGAGAAATTGATAACTAAACATAAATTTTAAAAAAAAATAACAATTTTCAAAGTTAAGCACAGAAAATGATGATTTTTTTCATAGAAATTCACATATGTACTATACCCCCTCCTTATAATAGTTCACTTTCTCTTTTGGGTTGTCCAATTGATAATGGCTTGGCCAAATAAGAAAACCCTTTTCTCTCAAAAAAAGTTTGGGCTCCACCGCTTTCTATTTCTTTTATCCTTTAATCACTTTTTCCCTTAATTTCCATGCCGAACAATATTGAGCCATTATGGGTGGGACGGAGGGAGTAGAGTATTAGTGGGGTGGATGGAGGGCTAGATAATAGACTTTTAGCGGACATGAATACTATTCCTGATTTAAAAATAGAAGATAAAGAATAATCAGTAGTACATTGAAATAAATTAGTACTACTTCTTATAGAAGCAAATAAGATTTAATTATTCTCCATCAACAATACATAGTTCTGCAAAAATCATCAATGACAACTATTCCCTCCGTCCACGAAATGGTTGCCACTTTTGCCATTTAAGTCCGTGCACGACATGATTGCCACTTTCATTTATAATAGTAGGCCCCACACAATACATTATATTTAACCTTATATTTCTCACTACTTCACTCACATTTATTGTGGGACCGTTACTCCATTCACAACAATACCCATTATTATCCACTACTACCAACCATTTTCTTAAAACTCGTGCCATCTACAATGTGACAATCATTTCGTGGACGAAGGAAGTAAAAAACTTAAGAAATTCTGTAGAATTTGTAGTCTTCCAAGGGGAAACATATCAGAACATGAGTCCATACACAAAAACGTTGGTAGCAAGGAACATTAAAACAAGTTTTCGACATTCATCAATTAAACAAAATTAATTGATGAAAACCAAGCAATTGAAGCATGAATAATACCTCATCCTCTTGCAGCTGTTTATTGATGCTAAGCAGCTCCTCGGTTAACTGAGGCTCTTTGGCGCTAAGCCTGAGCTCCTTTAATTTAATAACAATCTCATACTCAGCTCCTAGATTCTCGATTCCTCTTCCATCTACATTGCCGCAATCAGAACCTACTTCCGATTTTGAGCCCGAACCACCAGCAAGAGCTTCCACTTTTCCATCTACACCGCCACAATTTGGACTGAGTTGGGATTCTAAGCTAGAACCTTCGTTTTTAGGGTTCTTGGGCAGCCAATTCAAACCCCGTTGATCCAAATTAGAGCAGGATTCAGCTGAAGAAGAGGTTCCGGGGGTGTGGCGATCAACAGTCGAAGTTTGATGATGTTGAATCTTTGAATTATTCCTCCCACCTCCATAGGCTCCCCTCCTTGCCCTTGGAGGCATTACTGAGATCGTTGATGACTGTTATCGATGACAGCTCTCTGTCTTTCCCCTCGATAAGTCAGTCGGTTAGGTATTACTGTTTCCTTCAACCACTGTTCTAAAGTTGTACAATAAAGACGCAAAGAGCGTCGCTCACATGATTCTCACTTTCGTCAGCTTTCGGTTATCTGGACGTTGCAATCACTTGGTACGCTTCCATTTGTTTAATCCGTTGACATTATTAACTTTTTGGGGAATAAAACTAATTCCAAAAAAAAAAAAGGACTGAATCAGAGTTGGACTTTAGCACTGTTTAATTATAAAAACACTATTTATAGTTTTTACCTTGTACTACAGTATTAATTCATTTCTTGAGCCATTCATTTTATCTTCATCGTAAGAAATTATATTATTGTAATTGTAGTATAAATTATATTACTATTATTTATACTTATTTTTTTAATACTTATTTTTTTGAATTGGTGGGGATCTGAAATAACCAGTTCCTAATTATTTTTAAATTTAAAGTGATTGTTTGTTTACAAGTTATGCATTCTAATTTTTTAAACTGAGACCGAATTATTAACATATAAAATATATTTAATTCCTGATTTTAGGTTTGATTTATCGCGTCTGATAGTTCTAATTTCCTACAAACTACAATTTGTAAAATTATCACGCTTTCCTCTCATTTAACTTCAGTGAATATTAATAAAAATAATACATTTGAAGATTAACATAAAAAGTTATGTGTTATATTATTATTACTAACGATTAACATCGACCAAATGCTTTCAATTATGCAAAATATTTTTGGGTAATTCTAAATGTAGCCCCTAAATTGCTCTTCATAGTTCCCTTATTAAAAATAATAATTAAAATTATGGTAATTTACTAATATAACCTCATAGCCCCAAAATTATAATTAATTAATGATATTGTAAAATACCCAAAATTATAATTAATTAATGATATTGTAAAATACTAAAATATATTAATCGGTAGGAACACCCTTAGCAGCATTGGAGGAAAAAGAAAGAGTTTCGACCACCTTGACTCTGTTTTATACCATTTTTGTTGTTCCATCTCTTAAGTTACATCATTTGATAATTCCGGCGAACGATGAGTGGGATTATCCTATTGATGACGGAGTTTTCGATCTGCAAACGCATCTCTTGCACGATTTGATCCACTGCAATGGGTTCGGGCATTTGATCTGTATCAATGGGATTGAAGGGGGTTCTAAATTCATTTATGGTAGAGAGATTATGGATCTCTGGGATCGTATCTGCACTACTCTTTGTGTGAGGTAACTTAATATGCAGTTAGATTAAAATTTTGCATTATGGTGATTAACTGATTGATTGATATGTCAGCTTTGAGCTGAATGATTTAAGAGGTGTTTTGAAGTGAAGTTCATGACAATATGCTGTAGAATACTATGATGATATGTGTGAGTTATTCTTTTGGAATTCTCATGGTTGGAATTGAATTTTATCATCTGATATTTGATAGTATATTTATATGATGAAAACCGATAGAATTGTATTAATTATTTGATCATCGAAACTTCTGATAGACTTTCTAGTGAGCGTATAGGATGTTTTGGCTGGAGAGTTGACAGTATCTATAGTTCACTCGTCTTTGGTTACGTCTTAAATTGAAGGAGGTATTGGTTTATGATTGTCTATCAACACTCTATGAGATCTTAAACTGGCCATGTTATCATTTCAACCTTCTAGCTTATGATCAGATTAGGATGTAGGTGCTATGATGAAGAGATTCTTGAATTCGACACTGATTTGCACATAACATGATGAATATATTGTTCAAATCTTCTAAACTATGATATTATTCGTGTTAGACTAAATTAGAAGTCAGATTTCGTTTCATTTGAATCTTCTGAGATATGATGTTATGAATGTCTTAATGTCTTTATCATGAATATCTTTATTACGAACTGTTATACCTGCCAGAATAAGATGTGGTTAGGATAAAATTCCTCAAAATTCTTTGTAGGCAAATCACAGTTGAAGATTTGTCGAAGAAGCACAAAATGGAGCTCCGTTTGGTTCATGGAGTTGCTTACGGGAACTCCTGGTTTGGTAAATGGGGGTATAAATTCTGCCGTGGGAGTTTTGGAGTGAAGGAGCACAACTATCAAACAGCATTGGATCTTCTCAGCTCGTTGGAGCTTGATCGAGTGACTGAAGATTTCAGTCTCGTAAAGGCATGCTCTGATATCAAGCAGATGATCGACTATTACAGAGGTATGTGTGGCACCAAGTTAGTTAGAGACTTATTCAGATATATGCTTACTATAAAGTCGACAACTCCAACTACAAGATATTCCACCAAAATTGCATCATGGCCAAAAGAAAGAGTGATCGTTTCAACGCATATTAGAAGATATTCTTCAAAATTCCCCACAAAACCTGTTGCTCCTCTCAAGACTAGCACATTTAGAAAGGAAAACCCCACAAAGTGCAGAAAATTTTCCAATCTTGCTGCTAAGATGGATAGTAGATGGCCAGTTCGAAGTCTTGAATATGTCGCAGAAGTCATTGTCGAAGCCTTGAAGGAAAAGAGAGCAGCAAACAAAGCTGGAAGTGGTGGAATGACTAGGCAGGAGGCCCGTGATGCAGCTCGCCTCCATATTGGTGATACGGGACTTATAGATCATGTCCTCAAGGCGATGAGCAATGTCATAGTCGGGAATTACATTGTTCTTCGTGCAGTGAACCGATCAACTAAGGTGTTGGAGTACACTATTCAAGATCATAAGGGTGAGAACTACAAAAAGATTATCCAATCAAAAGTTGAAGAGCCAATTTGGACGTGTTGTCTCGGTCCTGGAAGAAGTGTTTATAGCGATGTGGTGTATCTGTACAGAAACTTGTTGCTGGAATATCCGGAGTGTGAATCTGTGGCAGTTTCTGCTCAAATGATTCTTCACAGCAAGCATTTTGTGAAGGACTTTCCTTTTAGTGATGAGGATGCTGAGTCACTGAAGTTTATTTGCATACTGATCTTAAGTTCGTCTGATCTGAAAGACGATGTTTCGTATGAATTCACAGCAGTGGAGTATGTTGATGTTCCTCTCTATGCTATAGTTGGTGATCTAAAAATAGCAGTGGAGAATGCGTTTCGCGACACCTACTGAGTTCTGGAGGACCGAGCGATCCAGAAATTTTCCTATGAATTTTTCAACTTCGAGATAGAAAGATCTCCTTATTTCTTCACCGCGGGTTCTCGCATCATTTTCTTGAAAAAATAAAGATATTATATCACCGTGGGACACTTTAAAATGAATAATTTTTACCATTCTATGATTCACACAAACCCTTCGATGACTGATCGGCTGCCTTGCTTGAGGAATGGTTCGTTGATAGCAACAAAAGGGTAGTTCTTGCTCGTAGTTAGCTAGAAGAGAAGAAGAGGTAATGCCTATATTTGTCATAAGGTAGCGGCACTAGAGTAACTTGTTGACCCCATGAGCCTAGCCATGTGTAGTTCGAAATGAGCCGGTCATTCCTAACAGGCAGGTTAAAATCGAATCTATAGGAATCTCTTTACAGCTGAGATCTTAAACGAATGCTGGGAAAAGATCATCTGTCTCTTTGCCCAGGGAGCGATGGAACTTCCAGATTCACTTCTTTCTCCCCACAAAGCGGAAGTGGCTTTTTTTTGGAAGGTCAAAAAAAGGACGTCTTCTTCTGACATAAGAGATTCTTCCAATAATTCTGAGCCCAATCTTTTTAAAAAAGCATGTACAGTACTTTTGTGTTTCCTTGCCAAAGTTCAAACACAAGAGAGTCTAAGTATATACTGTATTCGATACAAACTCTTTTTTTTTTTGAAGATCCGCTATGATAATGAGAAATATTCTTGCATATACGCGCAAATCGGTCAATAATATTAGAATGTGATGAACAATTTCCGTTGATAATGATTTTTTTTTATCAAATTTATTTTTTTTTCTGTTCAAATTCTTGATAGTCGACATCTGAAAGAAGTATACCATGAATCCTATTTATCTCAAATTTATCTATGATATTTTTCTATCAAAGTGTTTTTTAAGCTTGAGGGTGAAAGATTTTTGTAGATTGTTTTCCGATATGATACGTTGAGGAAAGGATCATATACCTTTGATAAGCGAACCCAATCAATCGGGCATCCGCCCGCCAGTGAATAAAGATGAAAGTTTCGGCTAAAATCAAAAAGTGGATCTTCCCCTGCCTCTCTTCTTCCTACTTGCCCTCCTCTTATTCTTTTAGAGGAGGGAATTATCACACCTTCGTAGGCGATCCTGATCCGTCTCGTCGTGACAAGGCATGATTGGACCCTTTATATATACTATAGCAGGGCCTTTGGCACCAAGGTTTGCTTATTACTTAGTCGATTCACTTAGAAGATTCAAAGATGAAGATCGACAGGAGGCCAGTCAGGAAAACAATCTCTTAAGGAATGAAATCCCCGTATACGCATAGAGAAATGTCGGAAGTGAGGACAGAAGAAGATTACCCAAAGCCAGAAGGACTTGCGGAACATCTAGTCCTAGAAAACAAAGCTACAAGGCAACACCTCACGTCGAATTAGCAGTCGAATAACTAAACTCTTATATATTAGGTAGACTGGTTGGTGAGCGTCGTATACTCCCAAATAATTCCTGCAAATCCTGCTCAGAATTAAAATGAGTATAGCAATAAGCAGGGTCGAACCACAGAGAATGGGATATAATTTATTCTTCCTATAAATCAGTTTTGGTGTAGCCACCACGCCTTAATTTTGGGTTTAATAATTATCAACTAAGAAAATAAAGAAATTAACTAAATTGCAACGAGATATTAATCAAAGGAAAAGTAATTCGGCTTCGAATAAATCCACACTAGTCTAGGCTCTGATCATCGACGTAAAGATTAATTAATTATCTAGAACCAACCAGTTATAGGGTACCGTGAATGCAGCGGACATACCCAATTCCTACGTACTTTATCGATAGTTAGCTGTAGACGCCAGACCTAACTATTTCTCTTATTAAAACATAACCTAGCTGGAAACGCCAGTTCTAGATTTAATGCTCTAATAGCTTTTAGCTTTGAAGGAACCCAATTTAAACGAATTACCCAAGAATGCAAGTAATAACCCGTTTACCAAATTATTCTTACTACGAACATGGTAGCTTAATCACTAATTAGCCCTATTCCAACAATTACGGATTGGGGGAACTAATTGACTGTAATCCAATTTAATCTAAGTTGATCAGGCTTAAACAAATCAGAATTAACTCTAAACACAAGGAATAAATTGAAATCCTAGCCAATTAATTATACGAACAATTAAGTCTCACAGATTATTAAACTAGTGCTTTAATATTCTCGCCGAATTAAAGAATTAGCTACACATACTAGTAAAATAAAATACAATCAAATATATAAACGCATGCATGATATCGAAATAAGGAATTAAAATTGATAGAGAAAATAGTCACCGAAATAAATAACTTTTATCTTAAAACCTCCGTAAAAACGTAAGAAAATAATAGTCTATCTGTTCTTCCAGTCAAAATCGTAGCTGCTGGAAATTAAGTCCTCCTATGGCGGCTAACCTCAATAATATATATCCTAATCTTAAACTAATCCTAATCCTCATATACTAGGCGGTTGGAAGAGAAAATCCAAATAAGGGAATAAAGCCCTTTACAAGGTCTACCGATATAACCATAAAAAACAATTGGACTCAATTATTATATTGGCCCAATAACAATAAAGACTAAATATAATTAATAGAGAATTTATCTAAAAACAAATCCAGCCCAACTTGCATTTTCAATTCCATAGTAAAATCGTCTTTTCTCGACTTCTCGCATCCACGTCTGTGCACTCTCAGATTCTACAATTTCTGCACAAAATAACACCTAGACGTGCATTATATCCATATAAAACGACTTAAAACCTCAAGTTCTGACAACCAAATTCACACAG
>CM055960.1:6808694-6818694 GCA_029490685.1 Schizonepeta tenuifolia
TGTTTTGAGGGGCTATGTAATGGTCGGAGCAGATTTTCATTATCCCTCGGTCGGATTTTGGGCGGGTGCTACGCCGGGGCCATTTTTTAGGCCCGGTGCCCGAGAACTCATTTTTAGCACGGAAGCGGAATGGGGCGTGCACCTCACCACTGGTTCCCCATCATAAGAGAAGCCCAATGGTGCAAAAACAAGGCAAATGGCACGGGCAAAATTGGAGATATGGCCAAAACGGTCCGTCGGGAGCTGGCACCCGTCCCCCCTATTCCGTGCCCGTCCCTTGTCCGATTTGGTCCGTTCACACGCCGTTGGAGATCTGTTTTGAGGGGCTACGTGATGGTATGAGCAGATTTCATTATCCCTCGGTTGGATTTTGGGCGGGTGCTACGCCGGGGCTATTTTTTAGGCCCCGGTGCCCGAAAACTCATTTTTGGCACTGAAGCGGAACGGGGCGTGCACCTCACCACTGGTTCCCCATCATAAGAGAAGCCCAATGGTGCAAAAACAAGGCAAATGGCACGGGCGAAATTGGAGATATGGCAAAAACGGCCCGTCGGGAGACGGCACCTGTCCCCTCCGTTCCGTGCCCGTCACTTGTCCGATTTGGTCCGTTCACACGCCGTTGGAAATCTGTTTTGAGGGGCTACGTGATGGTCGGAGCAGATTTTCATTATCCCTCGGTCGGATTTTGGGCGGGTGCTACGCCGGGGCCATTTTTTAGGCCCCGGTGCCCGAGAACTCATTTTTGGCACGGAAGCGGAATGGTTCATGCACCTCACCACTGGTTCGCCATCATAAGAGAAGCCCAATGGTGCAAAAATAAGGCAAATGGCACGGGCAAAATTGGAGATATGGCCAAAACGGCCCGTCGGGAGCAGGCACCCGTCCCCCCGTTCCGTGCCCGTCTCTTGTCCGATTTGGTCCGTTCACACGCCGTTGGAAAATCTTTTTTGAGGGGCTACGTGACGGTCAGAGCAGATTTTCATTATCCCTCGGTCGGATTTTGGGCGGGTGCTACGCCGGGGCCATTTTTTAGGCCCCGGTGTCCGAGAACTCATTTTTGGCACGGAAGCGGAAGGGGGCGTGCACCTCACCGATGGTTCCCCATCACAAGAGAAGCCCAATGCTGCAAAAACAAATCAAAATGGCACAGGAAAAATTGGAGATATGGCAAAAATGGCCCGTCGGGAGCCGGCACCCGTCCCCCCCCGTTCCGTGCCCGTCCCTTGTCCGATTTGGTCCGTTCACACGCCGTTGGAAATCTGTTTTGAGGGGCTACGTGATGGTATGAGCAAATTTTCATTATCCTTCGGTCGGATTTTGGGCGGGTGCTACGCCGGGGCCATTTTTTAGGCCCCGGTGCCCGAGAACTCATTTTTAGCACGGAAGCGGAATGGGGCGTGCACCTCACCACTGGTTCCCCATCATAAGAGAAGCCCAATGGTGCAAAAACAAGGCAAATGGCACGGGCGAAATTGGAGATATGGCAAAAACGGCCCGTCGGGAGCCGGCACCTGTCCCCTCCGTTCCGTGCCCGTCACTTGTCCGATTTGGTCCATTCACACGCCGTTGGAAATCTGTTTTGAGGGGCTACGTGATGGTCGGAGCAGATTTTCATTATCCCTCGGTCGGATTTTGGGCGGGTGCTACGCCGGGGCCAATTTTTAGGCTCCGGTGCCCGAGAACTCATTTTTGGCACGGAAGCGGAATGGGTCATGCATCTCACCACTGGTTCGCCATCATAAGAGAAGCCCAATGGAGCAAAAATAAGGCAAATGGCACGGGCAAAATTGGAGATATGGCCAAAACGGCCCGTCGGGAGCAGGCACCCGTCCCCCCCGTTCCGTGCCCGTCCCTTGTCCGATTTGGTCCGTTCACACGCCGTTGGAAATATTTTTTGAGGGGCTACGTGATGGTCAGAGCAGATTTTCATTATACCTCGGTCGGATTTTAGCCGGGTGCTACGCCGGGGCCATTTTTTAGGCCCCGGTGCCCGAGAACTCATTTTTGGCACGGAAGCGGAATGGGGCGTGCACCTCACCACTGGTTCCCCATCATAAAATAAGCCCAATGGTGCAAAAATAAGGCAAATGGCACGGGCAAAATTGGAGATATGGCCAAAACGGCCTGTCGGGAGCCGACACCCGTCCCCCCCGTTCCGTGCCCGTCCCTTGTCCGATTTGGTCCGTTCACAAGCCGTTGGAAATCTGTTTAGAGGGGCTACGTGATGGTCTGAGCAGATTTTCATTATCCCTCGGTCGGATTTTGGGTGGGTGCTACGCCGGGGCAATTTTTTAGGCCCCGGTGCCCGAGAACTCATTTTTGGCACAGAAGTGGAATGGGACTTGCACCTCACCACTGGCTCCCCATAATAAGAGAAGCCCAATGGAACAAAAACAAGGCAAATGGCAGAGGCAAAATTGGAGATATGGCCAAAACGGCCTGTCGGGAGCCGACACCCGTCCCCCCCGTTCCGTGCCCGTCCCTTGTCCGATTTGGTCCGTTCACAAGCCGTTGGAAATCTGTTTTGAGGGGCTACGTGATGGTCAGAGCAGATTTTCATTATCCCTCGGTCGGATTTTGGGTGGGTGCTACGCCGGGGCCATTGTTTAGGCCCTGGTGCCCGAGAACTCATTTTTGGCACGGAAGCGGAAGGGGGCATGCACCTCACCACTGGTTCCCCATCATAAGAGAAGCCCAATGGTGCAAAAACAAGGCAAATGGCACGTGCAAAATTGGAGATATGGCAAAAATGGCCCGTCGGGAGCCGGCACCCGTCCCCCCTGTTCCGTGCCCGTCCCTTGTCCGATTTGGTCCGTTCACACGCCGTTGGAAATATGTTTTGAGGGGCTACGTGATGGTCAGAGCAGATTTTCATTATCCCTCGGTCGGATTTTGGGCGGGTGCTACGCCGGGGCCATTTTTTAGGCCCCGGTGCCCGAGAACTCATTTTTGGCACGGAAGCGGAATGGGGCGTGCACCTCACCACTGGTTTCCCATCATAACAGAAGCCCAATGGTGCAAAAATATAGCAAATGGCACGGCCAAAATTGGAGATATGGCCAAAACGGCCCGTCGGGAGCCGGCACCCGTCCCCCCCGTTCCTTGCCCGTCCCTTGTCCAATTTGGTCCGTTCACACGCCGTTGGAAATCTGTTTTGAGGGATTACGTGATGGTCGGAGCAGATTTTCATCATCCCTCGGTCGGATTTTGGGCGGGTGCTACGCCGGGGCTATTTATGCTAGCTTGAGCGGCATGGGTGACCGAAAACTCATTTTTAACACGGAAGCGTAAATTGACGGGCACTTCAGCACATGTTCCCCATCATAAGAGAAGACCAAAGGTGCAAAAAGAAGGCCAATGGCACGGAGAAAGATGGGGACACGGCCAAAAGGATTTGTCGGGAGCGGCACCTGTCGCTCCTGTTCCGTGCCCGTCCCTTGTCCGATTTGGTCCGTTCACACACCGTTGGAAATCTGTTTTTAGGGGCTACGTGATGGTCGGAGCAGATTTTCATTATCCCTCGGTCGAATTTTGGGCGGGTGCTACGCCGGGGCCATTTTTTAGGCCCCGGTGCCCGAGAACTCATTTTTGACACGGAAGCGGAATGGGGCGTGCACTTCACCACTGGTTCCCCATCATAAGAGAAGCCCAATGGTGCAAAAATAAGGCAAATGGCACGGGCAAAATTGGAGATATGGCCAAAACGGCCCGTCGGGAGCAGGCACCCGTCCCCCCCGTTCCGTGCCCGTCCCTTGTCCGATTTGGTCCGTTCACACGCCGTTGGAAATATTTTTTGAGGGGCTACGTGATGGTCAGAGCAGATTTTCATTATACCTCGGTCGGATTTTAGCCGGGTGCTACGCCGGGGCCATTTTTTAGGCCCCGGTGCCCGAGAACTCATTTTTGGCACGGAAGCGGAATGGGGCGTGCACCTCACCACTGGTTCCCCATCATAAAATAAGCCCAATGGTGCAAAAATAAGGCAAATGGCACGGGCAAAATTGGAGATATGGCCGAAACGGCCTGTCGGGAGCCGACACCCGTCCCCCCCGTTCCGTGCCCGTCCCTTGTCCGATTTGGTCCGTTCACAAGCCGTTGGAAATCTGTTTAGAGGGGCTACGTGATGGTCTGAGCAGATTTTCATTATCCCTCGGTCGGATTTTGGGTGGGTGCTACGCCGGGGCAATTTTTTAGGCCCCGGTGCCCGAGAACTCATTTTTGGCACAGAAGTGGAATGGGACTTGCACCTCACCACTGGCTCCCCATAATAAGAGAAGCCCAATGGAACAAAAACAAGGCAAATGGCAGAGGCAAAATTGGAGATATGGCCAAAACGGCCTGTCGGGAGCCGACACCCGTCCCCCCCGTTCCGTGCCCGTCCCTTGTCCGATTTGGTCCGTTCACAAGCCGTTGGAAATCTGTTTTGAGGGGCTACGTGATGGTCAGAGCAGATTTTCATTATCCCTCGGTCGGATTTTGGGTGGGTGCTACGCCGGGGCCATTGTTTAGGCCCCGGTGCCCGAGAACTCATTTTTGGCACGGAAGCGGAAGGGGGCATGCACCTCACCACTGGTTCCCCATCATAAGAGAAGCCCAATGGTGCAAAAACAAGGCAAATGGCACGTGCAAAATTGGAGATATGGCAAAAATGGCCCGTCGGGAGCCGGCACCCGTCCCCCCTGTTCCGTGCCCGTCCCTTGTCCGATTTGGTCCGTTCACACGCCGTTGGAAATCTGTTTTGAGGGGCTACGTGATGGTCAGAGCAGATTTTCATTATCCCTCGGTCGGATTTTGGGCGGGTGCTACGCCGGGGCCATTTTTTAGGCCCCGGTGCCCGAGAACTCATTTTTGACACGGAAGCGGAATGGGGCGTGCACTTCAGCACATGTTCCCCATCATAAGAGAAGCCCAATGGTGCAAAAATAAGGCAAATGGCACGGGCAAAATTGGAGATATGGCCAAAACGGCCCGTCGGGAGCAGGCACCCGTCCCCCCCGTTCCGTGCCCGTCCCTTGTCCGATTTGGTCCGTTCACACGCCGTTGGAAATATTTTTTGAGGGGCTACGTGATGGTCAGAGCAGATTTTCATTATACCTCGGTCGGATTTTAGCCGGGTGCTACGCCGGGGCCATTTTTTAGGCCCCGGTGCCCGAGAACTCATTTTTGGCACGGAAGCGGAATGGGGCGTGCACCTCACCACTGGTTCCCCATCATAAAATAAGCCCAATGGTGCAAAAATAAGGCAAATGGCACGGGCAAAATTGGAGATATGGCCAAAACGGCCTGTCGGGAGCCGACACCCGTCCCCCCCGTTCCGTGCCCGTCCCTTGTCCGATTTGGTCCGTTCACAAGCCGTTGGAAATCTGTTTAGAGGGGCTACGTGATGGTCTGAGCAGATTTTCATTATCCCTCGGTCGGATTTTGGGTGGGTGCTACGCCGGGGCAATTTTTTAGGCCCCGGTGCCCGAGAACTCATTTTTGGCACAGAAGTGGAATGGGACTTGCACCTCACCACTGGCTCCCCATAATAAGAGAAGCCCAATGGAACAAAAACAAGGCAAATGGCAGAGGCAAAATTGGAGATATGGCAAAAACGGCCTGTTGGGAGCCGGCACCCGTCCCCCCCGTTCCGTGCCCGTCCCTTGTCCGATTTGGTCCGTTCACACGCCGTTGGAAATCTGTTTTGAGGGGCTATGTAATGGTTGGAGCAGATTTTCATTATCCCTCGGTCGGATTTTGGGCGAGCGCTACGCCGGGGCCATTTTTTAGGCCCCGGTGCCCGAGAACTCATTTTTGGCACGGAAGCGGAATGGGGCGTGCACCTCACCACTGGTTCTCCATCATAAAATAAGCCCAATGGTGCAAAAATAAGGCAAATGGCACGGGCAAAATTGGAGATATGGCCAAAACGGCCTGTCGGGAGCCGACACCCGTCCCCCCCGTTCCGTGCCCGTCCCTTGTCCGATTTGGTCCGTTCACAAGCCGTTGGAAATCTGTTTAGAGGGGCTACGTGATGGTCTGAGCAGATTTTCATCATCCCTCGGTCGGATTTTGGGCGGGTGCTACGCCGGGGCTATTTATGCTAGCTTGAGCGGCATGGGTGACCGAAAACTCATTTTTAACACGGAAGCGTAAATTGACGGGCACTTCAGCACATGTTCCCCATCATAAGAGAAGACCAAAGGTGCAAAAAGAAGGCCAATGGCACGGAGAAAGATGGGGACACGGCCAAAAGGATTTGTCGGGAGCGGCACCTGTCGCTCCTGTTCCGTGCCCGTCCCTTGTCCGATTTGGTCCGTTCACACACCGTTGGAAATCTGTTTTTAGGGGCTACGTGATGGTCGGAGCAGATTTTCATTATCCCTCGGTCGAATTTTGGGCGGGTGCTACGCCGGGGCCATTTTTTAGGCCCCGGTGCCCGAGAACTCATTTTTGGCACGGAAGCGGAATGGGGCGTGCACCTCACCACTGGTTTCCCATCATAAGAGAAGCCCAATGGTGCAAAAATATAGCAAATGGCACGGCCAAAATTGGAGATATGGCCAAAACGGCCCGTCGGGAGCCGGCACCCGTCCCCCCCGTTCCTTGCCCGTCCCTTGTCCAATTTGGTCCGTTCACACGCCGTTGGAAATCTGTTTTGAGGGATTACGTGATGGTCGGAGCAGATTTTCATCATCCCTCGGTCGGATTTTGGGCGGGTGCTACGCCGGGGCTATTTATGCTAGCTTGAGCGGCATGGGTGACCGAAAACTCATTTTTAACACGGAAGCGTAAATTGACGGGCACTTCAGCACATGTTCCCCATCATAAGAGAAGACCAAAGGTGCAAAAAGAAGGCCAATGGCACGGAGAAAGATGGGGACACGGCCAAAAGGATTTGTCGGGAGCGGCACCTGTCGCTCCTGTTCCGTGCCCGTCCCTTGTCCGATTTGGTCCGTTCACACACCGTTGGAAATCTGTTTTTAGGGGCTACGTGATGGTCGGAGCAGATTTTCATTATCCCTCGGTCGAATTTTGGGCGGGTGCTACGCCGGGGCCATTTTTTAGGCCCCGGTGCCCGAGAACTCATTTTTGACACGGAAGCGGAATGGGGCGTGCACTTCACCACTGGTTCCCCATCATAAGAGAAGCCCAATGGTGCAAAAATAAGGCAAATGGCACGGGCAAAATTGGAGATATGGCCAAAACGGCCCGTCGGGAGCAGACACCCGTCCCCCCCGTTCCGTGCCCGTCCCTTGTCCGATTTGGTCCGTTCACACGCCGTTGGAAATATTTTTTGAGGGGCTACGTGATGGTCAGAGCAGATTTTCATTATACCTCGGTCGGATTTTAGCCGGGTGCTACGCCGGGGCCATTTTTTAGGCCCCGGTGCCCGAGAACTCATTTTTGGCACGGAAGCGGAATGGGGCGTGCACCTCACCACTGGTTCCCCATCATAAAATAAGCCCAATGGTGCAAAAATAAGGCAAATGGCACGGGCAAAATTGGAGATATGGCCAAAACGGCCCGTCGGGAGCAGGCACCCGTCAACCCCGTTCCGTGCCCGTCCCTTGTCCGATTTGGTCCGTTCACACGCCGTTGGAAATCTGTTTTGAGGGGCTACGTGATGGTCAGAGCAGATTTTCATTATCCCTCGGTCGGATTTTGGGCGGGTGCTACGCCGGGGCCATTTTTTAGGCCCCGGTGCCCGAGAACTCATTTTTGGCACGGAAGCGGAAGGGGGCGTGCACCTCACCACTGGTTCCCCATCATAAGAGAAGCCCAATGGTGCAAAAATAAGGCAAATGGCACGGGCAAAATTGGAGATATGGCAAAAATGGCCCGTCGGGAGCCGGCACCCGTCCCCCCTGTTCCGTGCCCGTCCCTTGTCCGATTTGGTCCGTTCACACGCCGTTGGAAATCTGTTTTGAGGGGCTACGTGATGGTCAGAGCAGATTTTCATTATCCCTCGGTCGGATTTTGGGCGGGTGCTACGCCGGGGCCATTTTTTAGGCCCCGGTGCCCGAGAACTCATTTTTGGCACGGAAGCGGAAGGGGGCGTGCACCTCACCACTGGTTCCCCATCATAAGAGAAGCCCAATGGTGCAAAAACAAGGCAAATGGCACGGGCAAAATTGGAGATATGGCAAAAATGGCCCGTCGGGAGGCGGCACCTGTCCCCCCTGTTCCGTGCCCGTCCCTTGTCCGATTTGGTCCGTTCACACGCCGTTGGAAATATGTTTTGAGGGGCTACGTGATGGTCAGAGCAGATTTTCACTATCCCTCGGTCGGATTTTGGGCGGGTGCTACGCCGGGGCCATTTTTTAGGCCCCGGTGCCCGAGAACTCATTTTTGGCACGGAAGCGGAATGGGGCGTGCACCTCACCACTGGTTTCCCATCATAAGAGAAGCCCAATGGTGCAAAAATATAGCAAATGGCACGGCCAAAATTGGAGATATGGCCAAAACGGCCCGTCGGGAGCCGGCACCCGTCCCCCCCGTTCCTTGCCCGTCCCTTGTCCAATTTGGTCCGTTCACACGCCGTTGGAAATCTGTTTTGAGGGATTACGTGATGGTCAGAGCAGATTTTCATCATCCCTCGGTCGGATTTTGGGCGGGTGCTACGCCGGGGCTATTTATGCTAGCTTGAGCGGCATGGGTGACCGAAAACTCATTTTTAACACGGAAGCGTAAATTGACGGGCACTTCAGCACATGTTCCCCATCATAAGAGAAGACCAAAGGTGCAAAAAGAAGGCCAATGGCACGGAGAAAGATGGGGACACGGCCAAAAGGATTTGTCGGGAGCGGCACCTGTCGCTCCTGTTCCGTGCCCGTCCCTTGTCCGATTTGGTCCGTTCACACACCGTTGGAAATCTATTTTTAGGGGCTACGTGATGGTCGGAGCAGATTTTCATTATCCCTCGGTCGGATTTTGGGCGGGTGCTACGCCGGGGCCATTTTTTAGGCCCCGGTGCCCGAGAACTCATTTTTGGCACGGAAGCGGAATGGGGCGTGCACTTTACCACTGGTTCCCCATCATAAGAGAAGCCCAATGGTGCAAAAATAAGGCAAATGGCACGGGCAAAATTGGAGATATGGCCAAAACGGCCCGTCGGGAGCAGGCACCCGTCAACCCCGTTTCGTGCCCGTCCCTTGTCCGATTTGGTCCGTTCACACGCCGTTGGAAATCTGTTTTGAGGGGCTACGTGATGGTCAGAGCAGATTTTCATTATCCCTCGGTCGGATTTTGGGCGGGTGCTACGCCGGGGCCATTTTTTAGGCCCCGGTGCCCGAGAACTCATTTTTGGCACGGAAGCGGAAGGGGGCGTGCACCTCACCACTGGTTCCCCATCATAAGAGAAGCCCAATGGTGCAAAAACAAGGCAAATGGCACGGGCAAAATTGGAGATATGGCAAAAATGGCCCGTCGGGAGCCGGCACCCGTCCCCCCTGTTCCGTGCCCGTCCCTTGTCCGATTTGGTCCGTTCACACGCCGTTGGAAATCTGTTTTGAGGGGCTACGTGATGGTCAGAGCAGATTTTCATTATCCCTCGGTCGGATTTTGGGCAGGTGCTACGCCGGGGCCATTTTTTAGGCCCCGGTGCCCGAGAACTCATTTTTGGCACGGAAGCGGAAGGGGGCGTGCACCTCACCACTGGTTCCCCATCATAAGAGAAGCCCAATGGTGCAAAAACAAGGCAAATGGCACGGGCAAAATTGGAGATATGGCAAAAATGGCCCGTCGGGAGCCGGCACCCGTCCCCCCTGTTCCGTGCCCGTCCCTTGTCCGATTTGGTCCGTTCACACGCCGTTGGAAATATGTTTTGAGGGGCTACGTGATGGTCGGAGCAGATTTTCATTATCCCTCGGTCGGATTTTGGGCGGGTGCTACGCCGGGGCCATTTTTTAGGCCCCGGTGCCCGAGAACTCATTTTTGGCACGGAAGCGGAATGGGGCGTGCACCTCACCACTGGTTTCCCATCATAAGAGAAGCCCAATGGTGCAAAAATATAGCAAAT
>CM055960.1:6826194-6831194 GCA_029490685.1 Schizonepeta tenuifolia
GGAGGTGGTTCGGCAAGCTGGGCCATTTGGGTGTTTCAACATCCCTCTAGTCCTACACCCAATGCCGGCTCTCTTTAGGTTTGATACTGCGCCGGACTTCCTAATTCCGGTGTGGGTCAGCCTACCAAATCTTCCATTGGAGCTATGGAATCGAACGGCATTGGGGAAGATAGCCTCCTGCTTGGGCAAGCCAATGGGTGTAGATTTTCGAACTCTACACAAAACAAGAGTGGACAGAGCTCGGGTTCAAGTGGAAGTTGATGCTACAATGGTACAGCCCAAGTCGATAGCTCTGAAGCTACATAATGGGGTGGAGTTTTTGCAGCCCGTTTTATTCGAGTACTGCCCCAAATTTTGTGCTAAATGCAAAAGGTTTGGGCATCTAGATATTGGCTGCAGTGGTTCTTTGGAAAGGGCTAATGTTGGAGGTAAAAAGAGGGTTCCTGGGAATCAATCTACGGGAAAAGCCATGGTTCAGCAAGGGCCAAAGCAAGGGTCAACACGACAAGGATTGAAACAGAATCCAAAGCAAAGTGATGGTATGAACCAATGGCAGGAGGTGGCTCGATCTGGGAAACTAGTGGAGCCGACTAAGGTAAATTCTCATGTTCGGTTTGCTAACTCTCCCTCCCCCTCTTCTTCTTCGTTTTTTGAGCCTTTGCAGGGATTGAATGAGGATTATCCTCCCCTGTCGACATCTCGCAAGGAGGTCAGAGATAATGCTGGTCATTCCAAAGTTGTGAAAGAGGTGCCGACTGCAGTAGACCAAGATGTTAGTGCTTTCCTTCCTATTGGCCTACTTGATGATGAGGTGACGTCTCCGAGGAAATCAAGGAAGATTGAGGAGAGGGTTACTCCGGAGAGTAGGAACACCAATGGAGGGAACGTCATGGTGGCTGCCCCAAAAATTATAAAGGGGAGTGATGTGGCTGATTTGACGTCACAGACGTTTTCTGATAGTACGGAGGTTGTGGGTGCCGCTGACGCTGATCAATATGGGCATACTGACCTTCAAGAAGAAGTGCAATCAGCTCATAAAGGGGCAAATAAGACATCTTCTGAGATTCTGGTTCAGCCTAAGGATCCCCCGAATAAAAAAGGGGTGAAGGTGAACTCGAATCAGGCTGTAGTGGGTCGAGGTGATGCGAGCTTAAGGGGTCGTGGAGGTCGGACAGCTTCTAGAGGTGGAGCACAGGTTCAGGGCCGTGGTGTTAGGAGGGATGCCTCCTGTCCTCCGGGGATTTCAAATCGTGTTAGCCAATGATAGTGGCTGTCTGGAACATTCAGGGACTGAATAGACCGGAGAAGCAGAGTGAAATTGCTGCAATGGTTCGTCGACATAGGATTAAAGTTTTTGGTCTTGTGGAAACGAAGTTGCGTCAATGAGCTCTGGAAATTTTTGTAAGCCGTTTCTTTCCTAATTGGTGCTTTGTGCATAACTTTGATATCTCTGTAGGTGGTCGTGTTCTTATCCTGTGGGATCCGTCTCTGGAGGATCTGGACACAAAACATAGGGAGGATCAGGTTATCCATACTTCAATCAGGTGTCGTAGTTCTTTTAACTCCTTTAATCTGTCTGTGGTGTATGCTAGATTGACTGTGAGTGGGCGTAAATCCCTTTGGGACTCCCTTCTTTTGCATGTTGATCAGATTATGCCTAGTTTGGTTATGGGTGATTTTAATTGTATTTTGTCTGCTGATGAACGTGTCGGGGCTAGGATTACTCCTGAGTATGAGATGCGTGATTTTGTGGATACTTGTGCTTTTCTCGGTCTTGAGGATAGTCCTTCTGTTGGTTTGCAATGGAGTAGGACTGATTATAATGTGTATAGTAAGTTAGATCGAGTCTTGATTAACCCTGCTTGGTTGTCTAGCTCTTGGTTGTGCAGGGCAGATTTTCTCCCTTGGGGAGCCCATTCTGATCATTCCCCGATCATTGTCACGCTCTTTGGTGAGCTTCCTGTGTCCAAGGGACGGCCATTCAAGTTTTTTAATACTTGGATGAACCATCCGGGATTCCGGAGTTTGATTGATGATAATTGGGGAGTTGAGGTTTTTGGCACAGCTCAGTTTCGTCTGGTGAACAGGTTGAAGGCCTTTAAACAAGTTTTGAAGGAATTCAACTTCAGGGAATTCAACAATCTTTCAAATCGGGCTGCTATGGCAAAGCAGGAGATGGAGGGTGCTCAGCGCCAGCTGGATGCAAATCCAACCGATCATTTGTTACGAGATCAAGCACGAGTCCTTAGGGATAAGGCTAGATTTCTGGATAAATGCGAAAGGGAGTGTTTTGCCCAAAGGGCTAAGTGTCATTTCATTGTTAATAGTGATAGGAATACTAAGTTTTTTCATTCTATGGTTAAGAAAAATAACTCTCGTAATGTTATTTCTTTCTTGAGCAGGAATGATGATGAGGTTATTACGGATGCTGAGGAGATTGCAGGAGCTTTTGTGGATTATTATCAGGAGCTTTTTGGTGTCTGTGTGCAGGCTAATCCAGTTGATGCTGAGGTTTTGAGTAGTGGACCGTTACTTAGCCCCCCTGACTCTTTGGAGTTAATCCGGATTGTTACACCGGAGGAGGTGAAAGTGGCAGCTTTTGGGATTGCAGATGAGAAGGCGCCGGGTCCAGATGGATTTTCCTCGGCTTTCTTCAAGAGGAATTGGGAGCGGATTGGGGGAGAAGTAGTGGAGACTGTTGGTGAATTCTTTCGTTCTGGAAGGCTTCTAAAACAACTCAACCGAACTATTGTGGCCCTCATTCCAAAGGCTGCCCATAAGCCTACTGCTGCTGATTACAGGCCGATCTCATGTTGTAATGTTGTCTACAAAATAATTACCAAGATTCTATCCAATAGAATGGCTCCTCTGGTGGGTAGCTTGGTGAATGGGGCTCAATCAGCGTTTATAAAAGGGCGGAACATCATGGATAATGTTCATTTGGCCCAGGAGCTGTTGCGTGGTTATGCTCGGAAAAGAATCTCGCCTAGATGTGCTATAAAGATTGACCTTAGGAAGGCGTATGATTCTATTTCTTGGGAGTTTCTGAGAGAAGTGCTGATTGGTTTGCAATTCCATCCGATTTTTGTTAATTGGATTATGGAGTGTGTCTCCTCAGCTACATTTTCCATCTCTGTTAATGGGAGTTTGCATGGGAACATTTATGGTAAGCGTGGGCTTCGACAAGGTGATCCTATGTCCCCTACTCTTTTCATTTTTTGTATGGAATATCTCTCTCGTCTGCTCCAGCAACGCACTAAGAATAGTGATTTTAATTACCATTCTAAGTGTGGGGCGTTGCAGATTACTCACCTTTGTTTTGCAGATGATCTTATGCTGTTTGGGAGAGGTGATAGGCGTTCTATGGAGATTCTTTCAGGGACACTAGATGAGTTTGCTTTAATTTCTGGTTTACAGGTTAATAAGAACAAGTCACAGTTATTTGTGGCGGGGATAAGTGTTGATGAGACTCGGGAAATTCAGAACCTGTTTGGTTTTCCATTGGGCTCTCTTCCGGTCAGGTATTTGGGGGTCCCTTTATCTTCTCAGAAGTTAAAGGTACCTGAATATGCTCCTCTCATTAATAGCTTAACCTCTCATATTAACCGTTGGAATGCTAGCTCTCTTTCTTTGGCTGGCCGTTTGGAGTTGGCTCGTTCTGTTTTGCAGGGTGTTTTAGGATATTGGATGCAGGCTTTCACTATCCCGGCTACTGTTCTAGATCAGATTGTGGGTCTTATGAGGAAATTCTTGTGGAACAACAAACGGCCAAGGATTGGTTGGGATGATCTATGTATGCCAAAGGTTGAGGGCGGTCTTGGGCTACGACACCTTCCTTCTTGGAACCGTGCCTTTGTTTCCAAGAACCTTTGGAACATTCAGGAGAAAGCTGATTCACTCTGGGTACGATGGGTTCACAGTGAGTTCCTACGGACTACGGATGTTTGGCACTGGAACATTCAGGTTAGTGATTCCCCTCTTCTTAAGAATATTATTTTTGTTAGAGATTTGATTCTTATGAAGGAGGGAGGAGACATTGAAGCTGCGCGTGCCAGACTTAATAGTTGGTTCTCAACGGGAGGTACTGCAAAGGCATATGATTGGATTCGTCCTAAAGGTGAGCCAAGGTTTGGCTATAAGTTTATTTGGAAGTCTTTTCTTCCTCCTAAACTTTCGGCTATAACATGGCTTGCCTTTAGAGGTAAGCTTGCTACCCGTGATAATTTATCTCATCTTAATATTGATCCTGTTTGTCCGTTATGTTCTACTCACCCGGAGTCTAGTCTCCATTTATTTTTTGAATGTTCTCTTTCAGGGCGCGTTTGGAAAAAAATTAGAGACTGGCTGGGGGTTAAGAGGGAGATGGTGACAATCCCAAGTACCATTAAATGGTTACATCGGGAGAGGGGAGGATCGGCAGTGCTACAAAAGGCAAAACGTCTAGCCTTTGTAGCTTCGGTGAACCATATTTGGAAGGATCGTAATGCTCTTGTCTTTGAGCATGAACCTTTCAATATTGACCGTGCTGTGTTTCGTATCAAGCTAACGGTGTATATGGTCCTTTACTCCATGTTCCCGGTGGATGTGGTAGCGGCTGTCCTTCCTAGTGGATAGTCAGGTTCACCTACTCGTTAACCTCTTGGTACTCTTTTGTTTTCTAACATGGAGAACGAGTGTTTCTTGGCAGGAGTTGTGTTCATGTGTAGGTATGGCTTAGGGTGGATCCAGTGGTTCGCCACCAATAATGGATTTATCTTATTTTGCTGTACAGGTGGGAAGTCCGATCCTCATGGTGAGATGGGTTGAGAGGAAGGAGTTGAGGTGATATGCAGTCCTTCGGGGGTGTGTGGCTGCCTTTTGGTAGCAATTTGAAGGGCTGCATAGGGTGGTACTGGCTCAGGGGCACGGAGTGGTGACTAAGCTGGTACAGTGCAGTGGTTATTCGGCATGGAGTGTGCTAGCTGCTGCCTAGGGCGTCTCTTTTTCCCTCATATGGTTTG